>JAEQBH010009335.1:0-66717 GCA_016808115.1 Tetrastigma voinierianum | reverse complement strand
TGAGGCCCGCACGCCGCCGTGCATTACGCCGCCACTTGCCCACAAGGGCGTCTCACATTGTTTACGCTAACCTCTCGCTCCTCGGCCCGCGCTCACGCCAAAGCACCGAGGCGCGCATTCCGCCAGCGCTCATAACAAGGAGCGATACCTCCTAAATGATCTCAATCATTCGACACCACTTACTTAGTGCATGTCTGCGGCACAAGCACGGCGTCTCCCTCTTCGCCGATGACATCCCGCCATCCTTGTGGTCCATGTCAAGGGTGGTTGCAGGAACTTCTCCGCCCAGTCTCGCGGCCTTCAAGCTACGCCTCATCCGCTTGTTCTGGAATAACATGCCCCGCTCTGAGTCTCCAACGACGCATGCAACTCATCTACCCCTTCACGAGGACCGACCGGTTTCGCCTCATCTCTGTCACAGTGATTGTGGCTCCAGCTTTCGACTACACTTGCGCAGTAGCCAACACCGCCTCTCATAGTCCTCACTACCTGACAAGCTCAACTCGCTCCTCTAAGCACTGCCTTGTCTCCTGCTGTGGTCCCGCCACATACCCATGCACTCGAAGCTTTGAAACCACTATTAAGCACATCTACTCCATCCCACCTTCACGTGACTCACATCACCACAACCCTCAATCACACATTTTCTCCTACCGACCTATCAGTCCCGCTTCTTCGGTCAAAGCGCATTTGTAACGCAGGTCACTATCCCACCATCGAAAGTCAGATAGTGGCGTATATTCGAATATAAGCCACGCAGAAGATGGCCTCACGATCCGCCGAGTTATCTTTGAATCATCGAGCAATGGGGCATAGCATAGCCACCCTTTGATTTAACAATGGTCCCTCCTGAGTTTCGGGGTTTGTTACACGACAGCTTCCAGAATTACTACGGCATATCCGTAAGCTCGGGAATTACTACGTATTCCCTCCAAAGCTCATTCAAAACCAGCCACTTGATTAGCCCCAACTGTTTGTGACTCTTCCAACAGTCATGACTATTGGTGTTGGGCCATGGGTTTGCACCCTCCCATGTGGCTCGCAAATTTCATCTTCAACCCCATCTCATCACAAATTTCAAAGGTTCTACCGTTCCGCTCGCTCGAAACTTGTTGGCACCGCCTACGCGATGCCGGCGCGCAGCCGCGGCGCGGCCCGGGCGCGTTCAGGCGTTGTTGCGGCGTTTCGCTCAGCGGGGGCTGCTCCTCGCGCGCGCCACCAGGCGAGCCGGGTTATGCGCCGCCTTGCCGCCGCCAGGCGCCGGGTCACACGCCCTTCTACGCTGCGAAGGCCGCCGCTCAAGGGCTGTGGTGAGCGCCCTTACGCTCAGGCGCTGCAGCCACCCGCGCGCTCCGCCCACGGCCTCGCTCGGCTGAGTCCACCCGGTGGCGCCCTCGCGCATGCGCTGGGCACGTGAGTGCTTTGCCCCATCGTGCCGCCCCGGGCGCACCCGCGACACGACCGGCGCGACCACCTCTTTCCAACCACCCTTCTTCCTCCAGTCCCCACGGGCGTAGGCCAACCCATGGGACTTTGTCTCATTCGGTCTAGTTTGGGAGGGGCTAACAAACCCACCCCCTCTAGCTGATGTCGACGCCCTTATCGACTCGTTTCGAAAGCACCACATCCGCTTCTCAAACCGCCACAGCTCACATCTCTCTCTCCCATGTATCCTCTAAAATTTCCTTTCTTTTTTCCACTTCACTAAATAATCAAGATGTCTGGTTTCTTCCACTAGCTCCCATGGTCTCACGATTCGACCGCCAACTTGCGATTAACTATTTCATCACCAACGACTAGCCGGATCTCCCGCACCCTTTCTTTGTCCAACTCGTGATACGACTTTAGAAGCTTTACGCGGAAGGCTCGTGAAGCTTCACCGCCCGCGCCTTCAACTCATACGCCACTTTGTCCCACCTTGCAATTACTAAAGGGTCCATTATACTTTGGAATAAGGCTTCTCTCGCTTTGCTTTTGCTATCGACTCGCCATATATATACAAGGTCCGTCCATTTCTAAATTCTGTGGCGTTAGTCAGCAAAGCACACATGATCACCAACTTGAAACCCAAATCCGCTTGCATCTCTCGTTAGCATACTCTTTCATCCTCCCGACGCCGCCTTTCAAGCTCCCGGCCTCCCTGCCGCCCTCCATGCCGAGTTCGAGCCGCAGCCGCAGGCTAATTTGGCCCACTTTCTCGCTTGCCACCTCTGGGCGCAACCCTAGGTCAGTAATCTTGTGGCTAACCTGCGCGACTCCACCCCGATCGATGAGCTTCCTATACAAATTGTAGCAAACCGGGCCGCATCAAGTAAATCAACCCAATTTTTCTGTGATGCTGTGACAAAGTGCCTCGTGCATCCTTTCCATTAATCCATTCATCTCTCCGTCGGGGCCATCGGGTCCCAGGCATCGTCGTCGAACTTTAACTCTAAACCCAAGAGTTTCACCAGCTCCACCCAAAACTTCCTCGTGAACTGCATCTCTATCACTGAGCACGTCTTTCTAAGAATCCAAAGTATTCACAACATTGTCGAAAAATAAACCGGCTTCTTTTTCCACGACATGCTTCCGATGCAGTATGAACACGCATATTTTGGAAAACCGATCAACAATCGCATATGGATTTATGATCACTCACCTTTGGAAACCCGCCAATGAAATCCACGTGAGATCCGCCAATGAAATCCATGGAGATGCTTTCCCAAGGCTTATCTCAGATAGGAGGCCTGAAGAAATACGCCGGCAGCCTTCTTTCTCTCCCCGTCCACCCAGGCTCGCACACCAGTGCTCCGCACGCCGTACATCATCCCCCATCTAGCCAAGAGTCGACCTAGCCAACAAGCTAGAGTCCTTTCTTCCCCAGGATGGCCTGCCCATTTAGTGTCATGGGTCTCCCTCAGTAACTCCTTCCTGAGATTTCCTGCTGGGACATACAACCTACCACCCTTAGCAACAAGGAGCTCATCCTCTATCCATTTCTTCTTATTCAGCCATCACGAACCTACCGCTCTCAACTTCTCATAACTCGAGATTCGACCTAGCAATACTTTTTTGATCCTTTTTCTTATTAAAATTTGACAAATAACTTCGACAGAGCAAAGAATGTAAGCACCATCTCCTTGCGACCTAGGTATCCGCTATCACGCGTGCTTTCCCTTACCTATGCAAACACCAAAGTTGAAATATGCTAGGAATTCTTGCCATCGGGCTTGCTTGGCACTCAACTTCTTCTGAGAAATGAAGAAGGTGTTAACCACATTGTCGGTGACCACCACAAACATGCTACCCAGCAAGTAATACTGCCATTACTGCAGGCAATGAATCACGGCGGTCATTTCCTTCTCATGTGTGCTGTACCGTTGCTCAGGACCATTCAACTTCCTGCTTTCAAAGGCAACTGGGTGTTCTTCCTGCACTAGGACTCCGCCCAAAGCTCTATCCGAGGCATCCGGTTGCATTTCAAATGGCAACTCCAGTGTTAGCACCCAAGGATCGGCTCGAGGACATTGCACTTTCAACTCATCAAAGGCTACTTTTGACTAGAGCTCCATTCCACTTCTCGATCTTTTCTTCAACAAATCGCAAGGGCGCCACCATCTTGAGTACCCTTTATGAACTGCTTGTGTAATTAGCTAACCGAGAAATGAACGCAGTCGCCGCTTTGATGGCTTCGACCATTCCTTGATTACGCGAACCTCGTTTCTCATCCATCTTGATTAGGCCCTCACCGACCTGCGTTCTAGAAGGTGATCCGCCACAAACTCACTTCTCCTTGCTTACAAAGAGTGGCGTTTTCGCTCGAAACACTAAACTCAAATGCGCTTTCATGCTCGGCGGACTGACCGTAAATAACACGCCATCGAGATACACCACAACAAAGCATCAATATAATAAAAATGACATCATTCATAAGATTACAAAAAGGTTGCCGGGCACACGAGTCCAAACTGCACACGTAAACTTGTAGGCGCTCCCATATCGAAGTTACACAAGTTGTTTTCCCTTCATCACCTTTCTCGCACTGCACCGCCAATATCCCGCGCGATTGAAGGTCCGCCTTAGAAATAAGTGGCCTAGAAAATTGGCCAAATAGCCCGCTGTGGGAGATTTGAGTACTTATTCTTTATAGTTGCTTTGTTCGTACTTCTTGTAATCAATGCACATCCTCGCCGATCTCTTCCTACTTTTTCAAACGCACTGCGCATACGAGGCTCAAGAAGTTACCGGATCGCACCAGATCCAACTGTCCCTTCTCTCGCTTGCTTCCTCAATTCCAAAGAACTCAACAGGACATCCCAAGGGGGCAAGGCAGGCTCGACCTCGATCAACTCGCTAATCCGATTTATCAATGGGGCGCCGAGTGGGCAATTCGGTATTGCACGCATCACATCAGCCGAAATTCATGTAGCACCAGCCGCATCGAGTCCGGGACCTTATGGTCCGTTCTCTTTAAGTTTCAACCAATGCGCAACATATGTTTGCCTGCTTCAACTCCTTTTTTCAATTGAATGGCGTACAACAATTTCAAGCCGCCCTTCCTACTACTGCCCCTCCCCAGACGTCGCACAAAGCATGGCATGCTTTCTTCCAAAAAACATTGTCCTCCAAGGTGTGGCAACAGGCTACCTTGGCTTTTAAAAAGAAGTCCACACCAAGACACTAAGCTCAAATCATCCAAAGGACATAATAAGTTATATTTATCCTCTCCACTCATGGTCCCCGCAATGCACATTCTGGCACCTCCTCGATCTTCGAGCCTTACTATTCACTCGCTTGATCCGACCGGTGTCTTCCGTGTCGAGACCCAGTCTTTGATTCTCTATTGGCCACAAAATTGTGGGTCACGCCGTTGTCCACCATAACTTTGACCGGAACACCATTCACCAAAGTTTCTACAAACATCAAGGACTTTGGAGCTATGGGTCCGACACATATCACATCCAAGAGTTATAGAGGATTTGACTCAAGGACCTTCTCATTTTGAATCGACTGGCCTTGTCATCCCTGCGACCAAGGCCGAAGCTTTTTCCCCTCTCGGGGCAACAATCACGAGCCCTACGGGGGCTACCAGATGAAACAACCAATAGTTTGTTCTGAGGTCAGCCTGCTGCCACCCTTCTCCGCTGGGTTTGCGACTACAAAGATGTTCCCAAATGGCCTTCCCCCTTGCGATTCTTCCACTGGCCTTCGCGATTTTTCCCCTCAAATTTTTGTTGCTTCCCTCCGCTTCGCTCTTTACCGGGTAGGAGCGGCACCAACACCCAATTCCAGAAGGTCTACCGCACAAGAATAAGCAGCCATACAGCCTGGAGATCCCTGACTCCCTCCGCAATTCACCTGCGCCCATCCCCGAGTGCGTGTCAAACATGAAATTGAATAGCTTGTCATCGCACATATTTTTGATGTCAAGCATCGGGCTAACCGAAATCTCGACGTATCCTCACCGCTCTCGCTCGCTTTTGAGGCGCTTCCAATGACTCCCGTGCCATCCATGAAGCATTATCGAAGCGAATCACCTTGATCTCCTTCTTAAGAGTCTCCAAGTTGCAACTGCCCAGCCGATTCTTTGTCATCCTCCACTCCAGTCCAAGACTCATAACTTAGCATCACCGCAGAGAGGTACATGCTAGTTATCCGCACTTTCTCGTGCCCACATCATGAGCTCTAAAAATCGCCCATGTCCCAAAGGAAGCTCCTCAACGCCTTTGCATTTCGATTCCCACCGATCCTTTTCTGCTTCGAACTCCGACTGGGAGGGCATCCGATGCAAGAGAGGCACCTCAGACCTCTTTTCTTGAGGACTCCGCTACATCTTCCGACAGGATGTCATACTCGACCCCATGTCCTCTCCCAAATTTTGAAAAGCGGCCCTCAGGTTCCTTATCTTTTCCCCAACAAATTCCTCATTCTGTTCAACCAAGTGGTGTTGAATTGCAACATCATTCCCCAAGAGATACTGATCCACCCACCAAAAATGTCACGTCTCCTCACCCGGCCATTTCTCCCAACAATCGTTCAAGCTGCCGCCTCTCCTTAAGGGTCCTACTCAAGGTCTCCATATCAACCGCCACACCCAAAAATCCAACTATCGATTGCTCTCTAAGGCGTGGTTCTAAGACTCCTCTAGACAACCTTTACCCAACTGCTCAAATACCAACAATAAGCAAGCACAAGCAACAGCGCGAATTGCGGGTCTGATACCAACCGTCACACCCAAAAAATCCAACTATCGATTTCTATTCGCGCGCTCTAAGACTCCTCTTAGACAACCTTATCTAACTGCTCAAATACTTCAACAATAAGCAAGCACAAGCAACAAAGGAATTTGTGTGGGTCTCAACCCAACTTGCTCTTCATTAACAAGGCACCTTTACAAAATTGCTCTGCTTACAGCACATGAATACACAACCCTTAGGCTTTCCTTACAAAAACTGGACATACACTATACAAATGAACCAACCAACCTTTTGTAAGGTTGATGCACCGTGGCTAGGCATGACACTAGGCTGATGCACCGTGGCTAGGCATGATAGTAGGCTGATGCACTGTGGCTAGGCATGGCATTAGACCGAGGCACGGTGCCTAGGCTTGCACTCCAGTCGGTGCACCGTGGTTTAGCATGCACCAGGCCGAGCAACCTTGTTCAGTCATGTCAGCGCACTAGGTCGAGGCACCGCATCTCGGCGCACACAGGTCAATCATCGCAGCCCAGTACGCACAGCCTGCAGGCATCTGCCCAGGCATGTGTCGCATTCAGGCCGAGGGGCAATCGTGTTCAAAGACATGCACTTCAGCGCTCTAGTCACCTGTTCAGCATGCAACTTAGGCCAAGTGTCACACGCCCTCTTTTTGGCTCGTGTGCGGCGCCTAAGATCCCGCTAGGCCAGCCTTCTCAATACCTCACAATTCTCTCGAACACAAGGCTTACTGGCACTTCAACTCGACATTTTAAGCCATTACTAAAATATGCCAAGACAATCTTGCAAAGGTTCCCACATCTCTGATGCTCTATGCTTTCTCGTGGATCCAACTCCCGTGGGCATGAATTACCCAAGTGGGCACGTTGTATCTCTTTATAAAGGATGCCTTCTCGTAAGGGCAATCCTAGTACAATAATGACTAAGAGTCCTACTCTAACTCTAGTCTTCACTTCAGAAAGCCAATGCAATCCTTCCCGCTCTAGGAGTCCTGACTGAATGAAACTCCTATACAAAGCCACACAAATCCCACAAGGAGTAGGAGTCCTCCCCGCCTAGGAGTCTTTCCCACCTAAAAGTCTTTCCCGCCAGGGAGTCCTTCCCGCCTAGGAGTCTTTCCCGCCTAGGAGTAGGAGTCCTTCCCGCCTGGGAGTCTTTCCCGCCTAGGAGTCCTTCCTGCTTAGTACTCCTTAAGCTGTAGGAATCTTTGTTCCACCCGGATTAGGAAGCTTGCCGCCCAAGGCTCTCTCTTCGCTCATACTTGCCGATATTTCCCCACACACCTATTCCGCTTGCCTCGCGCCACTCCCCGTGCACCCCTGTCGTGAGTGCCGTGACGTACCTACTTTACACCGCCTTAACCGCATTACTTGCCGTCTTCCCTCATGCGCGTGTTGCTCACGCTTTGTGCCTTGAGCACTTTGCTTCCCATCTTGCCTTGCTCTCGATTTCTTAGGCGCTTCATGGAGCCAAGGCAGCCACGGAGCCAAGGCAGGCACGCTTCATGTCGCACCGGGATTGTGTTATCTAGTGAGGGTCGACAACCCTCCCCCCACTGTAGGTATTCAACATCCTCGTTGACTTCAACCACAAGATACTCAAGGATCCGATCTCAACCGCCATATGTAGCGCTCTTTTTCCCAACTTCTTGCCTCTCACCGACAAAGGCCCCTTCCAACACCAAGTATTCGGTCCACTTTGCTTCTTCCGGCTTCCCATCTTCCTATCCTACAGATGCTTGCCATCTCTTTCCCGAACTCGACTTCAACCATAGGCGAAGCCGCTTGTTGCACTGTCCGACTGGGGATCACCTGTGATAAGACTTCAAGAAGACACATGGAATGCCTGGGCAGCCAACCTCCCCCCACATGGAAGATTACATGGTAGCTTTAGTTTGTAGGCCACATTCCAAACACGCTTCACAACTTCAAAGGGTCCATCATATTTCAGAATCAAACCTCTCTGAAAATGCTTATATCTGATCTTCTTCCAGATCTGAGGAGTTAGCTTCAACGGTAATCCATTTCCTTGCTCAAATCTCCAAAGGTCTCTCGCTTTGTCCCGCATACTTCTTCTTCAGCGCTTCATTTGCCTTCTTTAGTCGCCTCTCGGCTTCATCAAGCAAATCTTGTCGAGACTTTGCAAACCTCAGAGTGCAAATGGGCTCACGCCACGTCTGCAGTTGCTTAACTAGTACGTCCAAGGGCTTACATGGCTGGAACCCGATTGCTACATCGGGCCTCGTGAGTCGCCACGCATCAGACCCAACAACTCAAGAGGGTTGGCTCTCAGGGACTCCTACCCCGCTATCTTCTCCCCTCGGTTCCTCGGCTATGAGTGCATTGAGCTTTTCCTCTTGGGCAATCCCGCTCGATGTGGCCCATCACAGATAAAGCAACCCGACGGCCTGGTAGTTTGTGATAAGTCCCCTTTCCCCACTTCGGGCCGCGCATATCCTCGGCGCTGCTTCAACCTCGCTTTGAGACTCTCGAGGTCTTTTTGCATCTCGACTCGGCCTCGACCTTTGCTCCGGCCTTCCCTGGGCGGGGAGGTGGTGGAAGAGTACTACCTTAGTCCGGAGCAGAAGGATCGGCCGCCATGGCCGAGGGGTTGCCTGACACTCGCCGCTCGCCGCTTTTGGAGCCTGATCCTCGCAGAACTCCCATGAAGTTGAATGTTTGTCGATTTCTGACATGTCCTGATGTCAAGGATCAATCTTAGCAAACTTCACGCTTCCGACCATTCGCTCGCTAGCCATCGTGACTCACCATCATCGCCGGTATTCAGGTAAGAAATGATCTCGCCATTTTTCAAGATCTCCCACTTCGATTTTGGCTCCGGGCCAGCCAAAGAAGATCGCCGCTGCTTTGGTTCGCCATCAGCTTTCGGTCACCTATCAAATACATAGTGGTTATCGTTACTTGTTCACACCCAATTCCAGATTCGAAAGCAATGATGAGAAGTGGTTGCTCCATGTCCCAGGAAGCCCAAGATTTTGTGTTCCGCACCACCAAAAGGCTTGGGCCAGTACTCGTGACCTTTGCAGAGGCGGACTGCAGCTACCGGGTGTGCCCCGCACCACCGCCGCTTCAAGAACACAATCTCCCCATCCGATCCGCCCGGAACCTCGCCTCATGGTCCGCATTCGGTCATGGAATGACTCCATCCGCTCAACGACCTTCTCGAGTTCCCATCGATTCACGCCGTGAGTCAAGGCCAGATCCACATCTCGATTTGAGTCGAAGGTGGCGTCCCTTGCCGCCGCGGCTCATCTCCGCGCTGGCCAAGCCCGACACTCAAGGTGCCTACACGCGCCCTATCCTGCTACTTGCTCACGCAGCCGCATCAACCGGTCATCCTCGCAACATCCGTGGCTCTGATAACACTCCATCGCCACACGCCTTTAGGTCGTAAGGCGCCTAGGAACCCGCTAGCCTCTCTCAATACCTCACACCTCTTCCTCGACAAGGTTTACGAGGCACTCTCCCAACCGGTATTTTATTTACTACTAAAATACAAGACAATCTTGCAAAGGCTCCCACATTGACGTCATGCTTTTCCTGCGGATCCACCCCAATACATGAACAACCGCCGGCACGCACCCTTTATAGGATGCCCAAGGGCAATCCTAGTACACAATGACTAAGAGTCATACTCTAATTCCTAGTCTCTCAATCCAAAGAAGTCACGCAATCCTTCTCGCTCTAGGAGTCCTGACTGAATGAAACTCCTATACACAGCCACACAAATTCCATTAAAGGAGTAAGAGGGGTCCTCCACTTCAGGAGTCTCCTTCCTGTGAGTCCTTCCCGTCGGGGAGTCCTTCAACCCAGGAGTCCAAACTGGCCCGGGAGTCTTTCACGCCTGCTGAGTAGGAGTCCTTCGCTGAGATGCTCTGTGAGTCCTCCCGCTTAGGACCTCTTAGGTCGCAGGGAACTTGTTGCACCGGATTAGGAAGCTTGCTACCCGCGCTCTTCGCCTATGTTACCGAAATTCCCAACACCGACCCGTTTGCCTCAGAGTGCCACCGCCCCGTGCCGCTCTAAGCCGTGAGTGCCGCGGATGTACCACCGCTGCGCCCCAACCAGACATTTGCTTGGCTTCATGTGCGTGCTCTTCACGCCCGCGGCTCTCCAGCACCTGTTTCACCCGCCTTGCTCGATTTCCCCAGGCGGCAATGGGGCTAAGACAGCCCTCTCGCCGCACGACTCGTTATCTAGCCGCGTTGATAATTAAGCCACCTCGCCTGTGCATGTCATGGCACTGCCGAGGCACACCGCGTTTAGGCAAAGACTGATCAAGCATCATGTCTAGGTAACAGTCAAGAACCTTGCGTAGGTATTTCATGGCGCCAGCCGCAATCGCTTGGGGTACGGATCGTCGCAATCCGCGCCCGGAGGCGCACCAGTCGGAGGTATTCGGGGCATGTCATGGCACGCGTCAAGCACCTTGTCTGGCATGTCAGCGCGCACTGTGCTAAGGCACCGCGGTTCCAGGCATTCTCTCTGTGCTTCGACACCGCGGTTCAGTATTCACGTAACGGCGCACCTTGTCTACGTCATTACATTTAGACCGTAGGCACTACGGTTGTGCGCATTCAGTCAGCTAACTGCGGTTTAGGCGCTGACTGCGTCGGCGCTCCTTTGCCCGCAGATGTCATTGAACTAGGTCGAACCGTGGCTGCATGACACTAGGCCGACGATCGCGGTTGTGGCATGACATTAGACCGAGGTGGGCGCTCTAGGCATGTACCAGGTCGAGGCACCGTGCTCAAACATGCACTAGGTCGAGGAACCTTGCTTAGGCATGTCATGGCACTAGGCTAAGGCACCGTACCCAGCATGCACTAGTAGTGTCACCGTGTTCAGGCATGTACTAGGTCGAGGCACCTTGCCTAGGCATGTCATCGCATCCAGCCTAGGCACACGTTCAGGGCATGCACTAGGCCGAGGAACCTTGCCTAGTCATGTCATGGCACTAAAAATATAAGATCGCGCTTCAGCACGCACTAGGTCGAGTCTCCTTATCTAGGCAGGCACAAGGCCAAGAAACCTTTTCTAAGCATGTCATGGCACGGTATGGTTAATCGCGGTTCAGGCACACTAGTCGAAGTCACCGTGTCTAGGCATTACCTTCGCCGAGCAACACGTCTAGCATGCACTAAGCCGAGTCACCGTGCCTTTCCAGTAGGTCATGCCACTAGCCGAGGAATCGGTTCAGGCATGCTTGTGTTGCGTCATGGCATTAGGTAGAGGCACCGCGGTTTAGGTACGCACCAGTCGAATCGTCTAGGCATGCACTGTGCCAAGGAATCCGTCTGCACGTCATGGGAATTAGGTCGAGGCTATCGCCGCGGCAGGCACGGCACTAGGCCGGCAACCATGTCTAGGCATGCACTAAAGCCATGCACCTTTTCTAAGCATGTCATGGAACCAGCCAGGAACCGCGTCAAGGCAAGCACCAGCCTACGACCATGCTCCAGCAGCACTCAGCCAAGAACCCATCTATGTGTTATGGCACCAAAGTCGGCATACCGCTTGTGCGCGGCTGACATTTGGCCGAGGCACCTGGCCCGCATAGTCATGGCACTCAGTCGAGGCACCGCAGCACCAGAAAGCACCAGACCGAGGCACCTTGGCCCTGTGCATGTCATGGCACCCTACGAGGCACCGCGGTATAGTACGCACTCAAAGCCGAGGCATCTTTCTTAGTCTTGTCATGGCACTGGTCGGTGGGCACCGTGTCTGAAGCCTCAGACCAGCCGAGTCACCCCTGTCTCTCTGGGCATGAACAACAGGCACTGGCCGCACCAGGCTCGACACCGTGTTTAGGCATGCTAGTGCGAAGGGCACTCTGCCTAGGCATGTCATGGCACTGTGCCGAGGCACCGTGTCCGTACCAGCGAAGACACACCAAGCCTGTGCATGTCATCGCACTAGATCGAGGGGCACCGCGTGGCTGGGGCATGGCACTAGGCCGAGGCGCCATTTCTGGGCATGTCACGGCACTGGGCCGAGCCATTGTGTCTAGGCAAGCACTAGGCCGAAGCACCATGTCTGTGCAAGTTAATTGTACGAAAAACCCTATCTAGTGGCGCGTCATGGCACTAGTCGGCGTTAATCGCTTCTGCATGGCAATGGGTCGAGGTATCGCGGCTCAAGCATGCACTGGTCTCAGACGCCTCGGGTTTGCGGGGCATGTCATGGCACTGCGCCGGCACCTGTTCAGAAAGCACTGCATCGGTAAGCACCTCGTTCAGGCATGTCATGGCCTCAGGCCGCGCAATCGCGGCTCAGGCGCAAAGACCAGCCAAGGCACCGGTCTTGGCATGCACTCAGCCGGTGAACCTCGTTTCACGATGTCACGGGCATTCAGGGTCACAATCGCGGTTCAGCATGCAAAGAGGTCGAGTCACCGCGGTTCAGGCATGCACTAGACCGAGGCATCTCGGGCCAGGCATGTGTTAAAAGATGTCGAGGCACCGTGTTCAAAGTGTAAGCACCGTGCCGGCTACACCATGCTCCAGCAAGCACTAAGCCGAAGAACCTTATGTAGATATGAACAGAACTAAAGCCGAGACACCATTTCTAGGCTTCGTGACTAGGCCGAGCATCTTTTCTGTGCATGTGATGCCATTAAAGCCGAGGCACCGTGTTCAAGAAATTCCTGTGACCGAGGCACCTTGTCTAGGTATGTCGAGGCACTAAAGTCGGCGTTAATCGTGTCTAGGGGCATGGCACTCCTACGAGACACCGTATCTATTCATGCACTAGGCCGAGTCACCGTGTCTAGGCATGCACTAGGCGAAGGCACCTTGTCTATGCATGTTATTGCACTAGGCCGAGGCACTGTGACTAGGCATGGCACTAGGCCGAGGCACCATGTCTAGATAGGACTAGGATGAAGCACCGTGTCTAGGCAAGCACTAGGTCGAGGCACCTTATTTAGGTATGTCATGGCGCTAGCCGAGCATCGGTTCAAGCATGACATTAAATAAAGCACTGGCCAAGGCATGTCTTGGCACTAGGCCGAGGCACCGTACCAGCATACACTCAGCCGAGTCATCGGTTCAGTAAGCATTAGGTCGGCGCATTCGCTTGTGGAGCATGTCGGGCATTACTAGTCGCAGGCACCGCGGTTCGTGCATGCATTAGGCCTAGTCACCATGTCTAGGCATGCACTAGGCCAAGGCACCTTGTCTAAGCATGTCATGGAACCAGGCCGAGAACCGTGTCGCGCAAGCACTAATCAAGGACCATGTCTAGGCAAGCACTAGTCAAGAACCTTATCTATGGCTGTTATGGCACCAAAGCCCAGACACCGCTTTCAGGCATGACATCATCGGAGGCACTGGCCCGCACAAGTCATGGCACTAGTCGCAGGCAACCGTGGTTCAGAGCACTGTGACCGGCGCACCTTGTCCGTGCAGTTACGACACTCTACCGGCGCACCGCGGTATGTGCATGCACTAGGCCGAGGCATCTTCTTAGTCTCTCATTGCGCACCAGTCGCGGCAACGCGTCTAGGTATGCACCAGCCGAAGTCAACGCGGTTCGCAGGCACGCCGAGGCATCCGCCGCGCAGTCGAGACACCATGTTTAGAACGCTGCCAGGCGAAGGCACCTTGTCTAGGCATGTCATGGCCTTAGGCCGAGGCACCGTGTCTATGCATGCACTAGGCCGAGTCACCATATCTAGGCATGCACTAAACCAAGGCACCTTGTCTAGGCATGTCATGGCACTAGGCGAAGGCACCGTGTTTAGGCATGCACTAGGCGAAGTCACCTTGTGTAGGCATGCACTAGGCCAAGACACCTTGTCTAAGCATGTCATGGAACTAGGCCGAGGAATTGTGTCTAGGCAAGCACTAGCCTGAAGCACCTTGTCTATGCAAGCAGTAGGCTAAAGAACTCATCTATGTATGCTGGGCGGCACTACGCCGAGACAATTCATTTCAGGCAATGGAACTCGGGCTACGCACGTTGTCCAGGCATGTCATGGCACTATGTCGAGGCACTCACTCTAGGTGGCACCAGGACCAGGCACCTTGTCCAAGCATGTCATGGCACTAGCCGCAGGCATCGCGGTTCATGCATGCACTAGGCCGGCATCGCGGTCTAGCGTACGCACCAGCCAGTCACCGCGGTTCCACCAGGGCGAAGACACCTTGGCCAGCATGTCATCGCGACCGTGATCGAGGCACCGCGCTGGTGGCATGGCACTAGGTCGCAGGCACCACGTCTAGGCATGTCATGGCACTAGGCCTTCCAGTGAATCGCGTTCAGCAAGCACCAGTCAAGCACCATGTTCAGGCAAGCACCAGGTCAAGATCCTATCTAGGTATGTCATGACACCGTAATCGGCGCGCACCGCTTTCTAGGCATGGCAAATGGTTGAGACTACGCCGGGCATGCACTCGGGCCGAGGCTGCCTGTTCAGCATGTCATGGCACCAGCCGTGCACCCCGCAGCCCAGAAAGCATTGTAATCGGCGCACCTTGTTCAGGCATGCCGCGGCCCAGCCGAGAGACCGTGCCCAGCGTGGTACTAATGGTGCGCACCGCAGTCTTGTCATGCTCTAGTCGGCGGGGCACCTGTCTGCAAAGATGTCACGACACCAGCCGGCGCTGACCGTGTCTAGTACGCATTGTGCCTGAGCACCGCAGTATAGGCACGCACCAGCCAAGGCACCTCGTCGGCTACGTCTTGAACCAGGTCGAGGAACCTGTTCAGGCAAAGCACCAGCTCACACCATGTCTGAAGCACTAAATGGCTAACCTTATCTAGGTATGTCATGGCACTAGGCCGAGGCACCGATTCTAGGCATGCACCGGGCCGAAAGCACCGTCTGTGCATGTCATGGCACTGTGTCGAAGCACCGTGTCTAGAAAGCACGTACGAGGCACCTTATCCGTGCATGTCATGGCACCGTGTCCTGCTTTCGCACTAAAGCCGAGTCACCGTGTCTAGCATGCACTGCGCCGACAGATCTCTGACAAAGATGGCTGCAGATACGCCGGCAGGCACCGTGTTCACGCATGCACTGTGGTCGAGTCACCGTGTTCAGCATGCACCAGCCCAAGACACCTCGTCTCGCATGTCATGGCACTGTGCGTGAGGCATCGTGTCTAGGCAAGCACTCAAAGCCAAGAACCTTATCTAGGCATGTTATGGCACTGAGTCGGCGTCTCGCCGGCGGCACAAAGACTGGCCGAGGCACCGTGTCTAGGAAAGCACCAGAACGAGCCACCTGCCGGGCATGCCATGCAATAAGGTCGCAGGTAACGGCTCCAGGTTAATTCGCATCGGCGCACCTTGTCCGTGAATGGCATGGCACTAGGCCAAGGCACCGCGCCTGTGCATGCACTATCGGCGTTACCTCCCCAGCACAACGCGGCACCAGTCGGCGCACTGTTCAGTACGCACTAAGTCGAGTCATCGTTCAGGCATGCATTAGGCCGCAGGCATCTTACCTATGCATGTGTCGCACTAGGTCGCGGCACCTAAGTCTAGGCTTCTCCACAGGCGCTCACACACTTGTCTAGGCACAAGCCATGGCACAAAGCCGAGGCACCATGTCTAGGAAAGCACTGTGACGCTTAATCGTACCAGCAAGTACTAGGCCGAGACATCTTATTTAGGTATGTCATGGCACTAGGCCGAGACACCGTGTCTAAGCATGGCACTGGGCCAAGGCATCTTGCCCAGGCAGGTGACGACACTAGGCCGAGGCACCTTCCCTAGGCATGCACTAGGCCGAGGCACCTTGCATTTGCCCCGCTGGCAAGCAGCTCGAGGAATCGTGTTTAGAATGCACTAGGTCGAGGAACCTCGCTCAGGAATGTCATGGCACTAGGTCGAGGCAATGTGTTCAGCATGCACAAGGTCGAGTCACCGTGTTCAGCATGCATTAGGCCGAGGAATATTGCTTAGGCAAGTGTTGGTACCAGTCGAGGCTCGCTTATAGGCATGCACTAGGACGAGTCACCTTATCTAGGCATGCACAGCTAAGGCATTCCTTCGCTCGCATGTCTAAAAATTGTATCGAGGCACCGTGCCCAGCATCCACTGTGCCGAAGCTATCGTTTCAATACGTGACAAAGTCGGTGCATGTTGCCTAGACATGCGTTGGCATTAGACCGAGGCACCGTGTCAAGGCATGCATTAGGCCGAGTCACCATGGCTAGGCATGCACTAAGCCAAGGCACCTTCTCTAAGCATGTCATGGAACTAGGCCGAGGAACAGTGTCATGGCAAGCACTAGCCTGAAGGACCATGTCGAGGCAAGCACTAGGCTGAAGAACCTTATCTATGTATGTCATGACACTAGGCTGAGACACCAAGCCAGGCATGACAATGGCCGAGGCACCTGTCTAGGCATGTCATGGCACTAGGTCGGTGTGGCAACCGGTTCAGAAAGCGCAGGATCGAGGCACTTTGTCCGTGCAGTCATGGCACTCCTACGGCGCAACTCGTATAGGCATGCATTCGTCGAGACATCTTTCTTTGTCTTGTCATGGCACTAGGTCGGCGCACCGCGGTTCAGCATGCACTAAAGTCGAGTCACCGTGTTCAGGCATGCATCGGGTCGAGACATCTTGCCTAGGCATGTCGCACTAGGCTAAGGCACCTCGTTTTTCCAGGCATGCTGCGAAGGCACCCCTGGTCTGTGCATGCCACGGCACAAGGCCGAGGTATCGTGTCTAGGCATGCACTAGTTCGAGTCACCATATCTAGTCATGCACTAGGCCAAGGCACCTTGCCTAGGCATGTCACGACACTAGGCCGGCGCAATCGCGTTCAGCATACACTAGGCCGAGCGACCGCGGTATAGCATGCACTGCCATGCCCGCCGGCTAATGTCACCTTAATCCAGTCGAGGAACGGTTTAGCAAGCACCAGCTTGAAGCACCATGTCTGTGCAGCACTAAAGCCGACAACCTTATCTATGTATGTCATGGCACTAGCCGAGGCACCGCCAGGCATGGCATCAGCCTGGTGCACTCGTCTGCATGTCATGGCACTAGTCGAGGCACCGTGTCTAGCAAAGCACTAGACCGAGGCACCTTGTCCAGGCATGTCATGACACTGTGCCGAGGCACCGCGTCTGCCGCGGTACTAGGCCGAGGCAATCGCTTTCGTGCATGCACTAAAGTGAGGAACTCGCTTCTAAGCATGTCATGGCACAAGGCCGAGGCGCACCGCGGTTCAGGCATGCATTAGGCCGAAATACCTTGTCTGTGCATGTACTAGCCCAAGGCACCTCGCTCAGCATGTCATGGCACGCAGCGCAGGCATCGCCTAGCAAGCACTGCCCGCGCCCGTTCAGCAAGAGCCAGGCCAAAGAACCTTATCTAGGTATGTCACGGCACTGAGCCTTCGAGGCCCCGTTCAGGGCATCAGCCGGTGCACCGGTCTAGAAAAGCACCAGACCGGCGGACACCTTGCTGCATGCGCATTAGGCCGAGGCACCGTGGTTCAGGAAAGACCAGACCAGACACCTTGCTCAGCATGTCATGGCACTACGCCGAGGCACCGTGTCTAGGCATGCATTAGGCTGAGGCATCTTGCCTAGGCATATCATGGCACTAGGTCGAGGCACCGTGGTTCGTGCATGCACTAGGCCGAGAAAGTTCAGGCATTTAATAGTTTGCAGGGGCATCTGCCTAGGCATGCATTGGCACTAGCCGCGGGCAATCGCTTTCTAGCATGCACAGCGAAGCGCACCTTGTTCAGCATGCCGCACGGGCAACAGGTGCATCGCTTCAAAGGCACTGCGCCGAGTCACCATATTCAGGCATGCACTGGCCAATGCACCTGTTTAGCATGTCATGGCACCAAACAGGTAACGGTGTATGCACTAGGCCTAGCGTCACCGTGTTCGAATGCACTGTGCCAAGGCACCTCGGTTTAAGCATGTCATGAACTAAAGCCGATGAACTATGTCTAGGCAAACAATAGCCTGAAGCACCATGTCTAGGTAAGCACTAGGCCGAACAACCTTATCTATGTATGTCATGGCATTAGTCGAGGCAAACGCCTGTGCATGGACTAGCCGAGTCATCAGGTCTAGTCACGCTGCTGTGGCTGGCACCTTTGTCTGTGCATGCACTAAAGTCGAGTCACCGTGTCTCCAGACTAGCGAAGACACCTTCTGTAGCGTCATTTTGTACTAGATCGAGGCACCTTTGCTAGGCATGGCACTCAGTCGAGGCACCATGTTCAGCATGTCATGGCACTAAAGTCGAGGCACCGTGAGCCCAGTAAAGTACTGTGTCGGAAAGCAATTCATGTCTAGGTAAGCACTGAAGCCGAAGAACCTATCCCGCGCGTCATGGCACTAGTCCGCACCGGTTCTGGGAAAGCACTAGACCTGAGGCACCTTGTTTAGCATGTCATGGCCTGCATCGGCACAATCGCGGTTCAGCGCAGATCAGGTCGAAGCACCTGTTCGCACGCACCTGCGTCAAGAACTCGCTTTCGTAAGATAACACGTACCGCGCGTGAGTGCACCGCCTCAGCGCGGCGCACCAGCGCTCGGTCGCCCGCTCCAGTACGCAACAGCGTCGCGCACCGCGATCGCGCACGTCGGCACGCACGCGCATCGTCGCGGAACAAAACAGTCACCGCGGTCCAGCATGCACTGTGCCGCTGCACCTCGTCAGGGCATGCCGCGGCACTCAGGCGATATTAATCGTTTAGGCAAGCACTGAAACAAGCACTAATGCCTGTGCAAAAACAATGTGTCGAAGAACCTTATATAGGTATGTCATGGAACTAAAGCCGAGGCATCGCTTCTCAGAGGCATGGTACTAGTCACAAGATCTGTTTCTAGGCTCGCACTAGGTCGAGACATCTCTGCCTAGGCATGCTCATGCCACTCAGTCGAGGCATCATGTCTAAGAAAGCACTGCATCGAGGCACCTCGGTTCAGCATGACACTAGTCGCAGGCACCATGTCTAGGAAAGCACTAGGCTGAAGCACCGTGTCTAGGCAAGCACTGTGTCGGATACGCTCTTATTTAGGTATGTCATGTCGCTAGACCGAGTCACCGTGTCTAAGCATGGCACTGGGATAAGGCACCTTGCCAAGTCAGGTCACGGCATTAGGCCTAGGCACCTTGCATCGCCCATCTCGGGCAAGAGTCGAGGAATCGTGCTTAGCATGCACTAGTCGGTGAACCTCGGCTTCAGGTATGTCACGACCAGCCGGTGCACTGTCAGCATGCACCAGCTTCGAGCCAATTGCCTGTGCAGCATTAGGCCGTGGAATCTTGTCTAGGCATGTGTTGGTACTAGGCCGAGGCATCGGTGGCACGACTAGGTCGATTCACCTACCTAGCACGCACTTCAAAGGCAAAGACCTCGTCTGCATTTCTGGCACCAGCCTGAGGCACCGTGTGTATGCATGCACTAGGCCGAGTCACCGTGCCCAGGGCATGCATTAGTCGCGGTATCTTGCCCAGACATGTGTCGGGATTTCAGTCGGAAAGACCACGGTTTCAAAGACGCGACTAGCCGGGAATAATTGCTTAGGCATGCATTAGGCCGAGGAATCTTGCCTAGGAATGTGTTGATACTAGGCCGAGGCATCGTGTGTAGGCATGCACTAGGTTGAATCACCTTATCTAGGCATGCACTCGGCTAAGGCACCTCGTCTAGGCATGTCTTGGGACTAGCCTGAGGCACCGTGTCTAGGCATGCATTAGGTCGAGGTATCTTGCCTAGACATGTGTCGCATTAGTCGAGGGGCACCGTGTCAAGCGCATGCACAAAGTCGAACACCATGTCTAAGATACCAGGCCAAGGCACTGGCTTCAAGAATGCCCTCGAACCAAACGAGGAAACTGTTCAGGCAAGCACCAGTCAAGCACCTTGTTTAGGTGCCAACAGGGCCGAAGAACCTTATCTATGTATGCCATGGCACTAGGCTGAGGCACCGTGTCTAGCCATGCACTAGGCCGAGTCACCGTATCAAGATATGCATTAGTTCGAGGCACTGGCTTAGCCATGTGTCGCACCAGTCGCGCACTGCGGTTCAGGTACGAACAGCGAAGGTACTCGTCTAGGCATGTCATGGCATAAGGCCGAGACATCGTGGTTCAGGCATGTACCAGTCGGTTAACATATCTGTGCATGCACAAGGCCAAGGCACCGGTTTCCTGGCATGCCGCGGCACCGGGGCCGAGGCACCGTGTCTGTAAAATGCACTGTGCCGAGTCACCATGTTCAGGCATGCACTGTGCCGCGCACTCCGCTTCCAAGATGTCAGCGGAACCAGGCCGAGGAACCATGCTGCCCAGCAAGCACAACCGGGCACCATGTTCAGTTAACTAGGCCGGAAGAATCCTTTATCTATGTATGTCATGGCACTATGGGTCGGGCACCGCTTTCTCGTCATGACACTAGGTCGGTGCACTCGTCTGTGCATGTCATGGCACTAGGCCGAGGCACCGCGGTTCAGCGAAAAAGCACTAGACCAAAGCACCTCGTCTGCGCATGTCATGACATCTTGGCCGAGGCAATCGTTTGGGCATGCACTAAAGCCGAGGCATCTGCTTAGGCATGTCATGGCACTAGCCGGTGACACCGTGGTTCAGGCATGCACAAGGCCAATTCAATCGTGTCTAGGCATGTATTAGGCGAGGCATTGGCCAGCATGTGTTGGCGCGCCGAGGCAATCGTTTGCATGCCAAGCAGAAAAAGCGCACTCGCCTGTGCATGCCATGGCACAAGGCCGAGGCATCGTGTCTGTAATGCACTGAAATGAGTCACCATATTCAGGCATTTACGCTGCCAAGGCACCTTGTCTAGGCATTTCATGGCACCAGTCGAGGCACCGCGTTCAAGCATGCACTAGGCCAAGGGGCGGCAATCGTTCGCGACGCACAGCCGAGTCACCATATTCAGGCATGCACGCGCCAAGGCACCTTGTCTTGGCATGTCAGCGGAACTAGTACGAGAACCACGCTCTGCGCAGCACCAGCCCAAGCACCATGTTCAGCGAAGACTAAAATGGGTTAAACTTTATCTATGTATGTAATGGCACTGTGCCCAGGCACCGCTTCTCGGGTCATGACATCGATCGGCGCACCTCGTCTGCATGTCAGCACACTAGGCCGAGGCACACCGCCTTTAGGGAAAGCATTAGACCAATGCATCTCGGTCAAGGCATGTCATGCATTCGCCGAGGCATCGTGTTCGGGCATGCACTGTGCCGAGGCATCTTGCCAGCATGCCATGGCACTGCTTCGAGGCAATCGCGTTCAGCATGCACCGCCGATTCACCGCGTCTAGCATGGCTGGGATCGGCGCATCTCGGCCTAGGCAAAGTGTTACACCAGCCGGCGCACCGCGTTCGCATGCTGGGACGGAAGGCACCTTGTTCAGCACGCCACACACGCCGGCGCGCGCCTGCGCATCGACCGCACAGCCACCACATACCCGTTACACGCCAAGGCACCTCGCTCAGGGCATGCCAGCTGAGCATCAGGCCATGCACCGTATCTAGCACGCACCAGTCAGTCAATGCGGTGTAGTACGCACTGCGCCAAGGCACCTCGCTTCCAAGCATGTCATGGAATCCAGTCGAGGAATTGTGTCTAGGCAAAGACTAAATAAGCACCTCGGTTTCAAGCGGTAGCAAAAGAACCTTATCTACGTATGTCATGACACCTACGAGGCACAATTTCTATGCATGACACCGGTTTAGGCACTCGTCTGTGCATGTCATGGGCACTGTGCTCAGCACCGCGTTCAGGCACGCACTAGACCGAGGCACCTGGTCTGTGCTCGCTGGCGGCACTGGGGCCGAGGCATCGTGTCTATGCATGCACTAGGCCTAGTCACCGTATCTGCACTAGGCGAAGACACCTTTTCTAGGCATGTCATTGGGCCGATCGAGGCACCACGTGCTGCAGACAAGACTGCGCCGGCGCACCACGCCTACGACGTTACGCCGCATCAGCCGCGCACCGCTGCTTCAGCAGTTCACTGTCGGCACCATATATAGGTAAAGACTCAGTCAAGAACCTTATCTAGGTATGTCACGGCACTGTGCCGAGACACCGCTTTCTAGGCATGGCAATGGTCGAGGCACTGCGCTCTGCATGCACTGCCGAGGCGCTCATGTCTAGGCATAATGGCACCAGTCGGCACCGTGTCTAGAAAGCACTGTAATCGAGGCACCTCGCCTGTGGCATGTCACAAGCCCGGCGTCAGGCATCGTCTAGTCGCGTACAAGGCCGAGGCACCATGTCTTAGCATGCACTAGGCCGAGGAACCTTGTCTAGGCATGTCATGGCACTAGGTCGCAGGCACCGCGTCTAGCACAAGAGGCCGAGTCATCGTAGCCAGCATGCACTAGCCTTACTCCGCCCAGCATGTGTTGGTATTATGCCGAGGCACAGTGTATAGACATGCGCTAGACCGAGTCACCGTGTCTAGGTATGCACTAGGCCAAGGCACCTTGTCTAGGCATGTCATGGCACTAGGCATAGGCACTGCGCTCAGGCGCTACTAGGTCAAGACCATGTTCGGGCAAGCACTAAGCCGAAGAACCTTATATATGTATCTCATGGAACCAGCCGAAAAATTATTTCAGATTCGCACTAGGCCGCAGGCATCTTGTTCAGAATGTGATGCCATTAGGCCGAGGCACAAAGGTGAAAGACTGGATCGGCGCACCTTGTTCAGGCATGCCGGCGCACCAGGTCGGCGCACTCGCCTGTGCATGGCACTGAAGTGCAGGCACCGCATCTATTTATGCACTAGGTCGAGTCATCGTTGTTCAGGCATGCACTACATGCCAAGGCACCTTGTCCAAGCACGTCATGGAACCAGCTCGAGGAACCGTGTCAGGCATGCACTACCGAAGGACCATGTCTGTGCAAGCACCAGTCGAAGAACCTTATCTATGTATGTCATGACACTGGTGCCGAGACACCATTTCTGTGCATGACGACCGGGCCGAGGCACCTGCTCGTGCATGTTATGGCATCAGGCTCCAGGCAATCGTGTTCAGGAAAAGCACTGGTGACCGAGGCGTCTTGTCCAGCATGCTATGGCACCGGATCGCGCGCACCTTGTATAGGCATGCATCAGCCGAGGCATCTTTCTTAGTCTTCACATGGAACTAGCCGAGGCACCGTGTTCAGCATGCACTAGGCCAAGGCACCTCGTCTGCAAGCAAAGGCCAAAGAACCTTATCTATGCATGTCATGGCACTAATGGTGACACCATTTCTAGGCACGACACCGGGCTAAGGCACCCGTCTGTGCATGTCATGGCACTAGGCCGAGGCACCGTGTCTAGGTAAGCACTAGACCGAGGCACCTTATCCAGGCATGTCATGGCACTAGGCCGAGGCATCGTGTCTATGCATGCACTAGGCTGAGTCACCGTGTCTGCACTAGGCGAAGACACCTTGTCTAGGCATGTCATTGCATTAGATCGAGGCACCGCGCATAGTACGACACCAAAGACCAAGACCACGCCTACGTGACGCTACGGCACAGTCGAGGCATCGTGTTCAGTAAGCACTAGTCGAAGCACCATGTCTGCAAGCATTGCCACCAAGAACCTTATCTTAGTATGTCACAGGCACTAGGCCGAGGCAATCGCTTTCTGTAAATGGCGCGGTCGAGGCACTACCCTAAGCATGCACTCGGGTCGAGGCTTTTCTAAAGCAGCACGCCATGGCACTGTGCCTGTGGCACCGTGTTCAGGGAAAGCACCAGACCGAGGCACTGCCTAGGCATGTCATGGCCTGCAGCCGAGGCACCGCGTCTAGTCGCGGGTACAAGGCCGATGACCATGTCTGAAGATGCACCAGGCCGAGGAACCTTGTCTAGGCATGTCATGACACTCAGCCGAGGCACCGTGTCTAGGCATGAAGTAGGCCGAGTCACCCTGTCTAGGCATGCACCCAGCCAAGGCACATCAAGCCTGTACGTCATGGCACTACGCAGTAGGCACCGTGTCTGGGGCAAGTACTCAGTCAAGACTACGCCTGCGCAAAGACTAAGCCAAGAACCATCTATAGGTATGTCATGGAACTAGGTCGAGGTACCATTTCTGTGCTCGCACTCAGTCGAGGCATCTTTTATTCTAGGCATGTGATTAATATTAGGTCGGCGCTGTGTAAGAAAGATTCGACCGGCACACCCTCATTCAGCATATCGAGGCACTAGGTCGAGGCATTGTGTTCAGTGCCACACTAGGTCGAGGCAATCGTATCTATTCATGCACTGGGGTCGGAGTCACCGTGTCTTTAGGCATGCACTATGCCAAAATCTGTCTAAGCATGTCATGGAACTAAAGTCGAGGAACCGGTAAGGTCAAGGCATGCACTACCGCGACCATGTCTGTGCAAGCACTAAAAGTCCCAAGAACCTTATCTATGTATGTCATGGCACTAGGCCGAGACACCGCTTTCTAGGCATGACACTCCACGAAGTACCTTGTTCGTGCATGTTATGGTACTAGGTCGGCGCGACCTCGTCTGCGATGTCACGGCACTCGATCGAGGCACGTTGCATAGCATGCACCAAAGTCGAGGCATCTTTCTTAGTCTCGTCATGGCACTAGGCCGCAGGCATCATGGTTCAGGCATGCACTAGCCACACCTTGTCTAAGCAAGCAAAGCAGCCAAAGAACCTTATCTATGGCGTCATCGCACTCACGCCGAGACACCATTTCTGTGCATGACACTGTTAAGGCACCTTTTCAAAGTATTGTCATGGCACTAGGTCGAGGCACCGTGCTCCAGGTAAGCACTGTATCGAGGCACCTATCCGGTATTACGTCACGACACCTGCGCCGGTGACATCGCGGCTTATGCATGCACTAGGCCGAAGTCATCGGTTCCGGCACTTCAGCGAAGACACCTTGTCTAGGCATGTCATTGCATTAGATCGAGGCACCGTGGCTAGGCATGACACTAGGCAAAGGCACCATGTCTATGCATGTCATGACAATAGGCCGAGGCACCGTGTCTAGGCAAGCACTAGGCCGAAGCACCATGTCTAAGTAAGCACAAGGTCGAAGAACCTTATTTAGGTATGTCATGGCACCAGTCGCAGGCAATCGCTTCTAGGCACATGGCAAATAGTCGAGGCACCAGTCCTAAGCATGCACTCCTGGCCGAGGCTTCGCTCAGGCAACGCCATGGCACTACAGGCCAGGCACCGCGTTCAGGAAAGCACTACAAATCGGCGTTAACCTTTTCAGCATGTCATGGCTTTAGGCCGAGGCACCGTGTCTAGGCGTGGTACAAGGCCGAGGCACCGTGTCTAGGCGTGGTACAAGGCCGAGGCACCGTGTCTTGGCATGCACTAGGACGAGGAACCTTGTCTAGACATGTCATGGCATTAGGCTGAGGTACCGTGGTTCAGTACGCAAGAGTCGGCAGCTTCATCGTTTGTGCACGCACCAAAGTCGGTGCATCTTCGCTAGGCATGTGTCGTATTATGTCGGTAAGCAATCGGCATAGGCTCGCTTCAGGCCGAGTCAACGGTTCCGCACGCATCAAAGCCAAGGCATTGTCTAGTACGTCATGGCACTAGCGTAGGTACCGGTTCGTGAAAGCACTGCACCAAGCACCATCGCTTATGCTTGTATTCAAAGTCGGCGCGATCTCGCCAGGCATGTGATGCCATTAGGTCGAGGGGCACCGTAGTCTAAGAACATTTATTCCGAGGCACCTTGTCTGCATTGCCCAGGCACCTCGCTCCAGGGCATGTCGAGGCACTGCACGAGGCACCGTGTTCAGCATGGCACTGTGCCAAGGCACCTATCTATTCATGCACTAGGTCGTCATCGTGTCTAGTACGCACTCAAAGCAAGGCACTTGTCTAAGCATGTCATAGAACTAAAGCCGAGGAACCGTGTCAAGGCATGTAGTAGGTCAAGGAGCATGTTCAGGCAAGCACTGGGGTCAAGAACTTATCTATGTATGTCATGGCACTAGGCCGAGACACCGTTTCTAGGCATGACACTGGGCTGAGGCACCTTGTTTAGACATGTTATGGCACTAGGTCGAGGCACCGTGTCTAGGAAAGCACTAGACCGAGGCACATTGTCCAGGTATGTCATGGCACTCGGCTGAGGCACCGTGTATAGGCATGCACTAGGCCGATGCATCTTTCTTAGTCTCGCATGGCACTGCAAATAGCGACCGCGCCTGCGTGACGCACTCAGCCGAACACCGTGTCTCGCATGCATCGGGTCGAGGAATTCGCCAGCATGTGTTGCTGGCACTAGGCCGAGGCACCGTGTCTAGGCATGCGTTAGGCGAAGGCACCTTATCTAGGTATGTCATGGCACAAGGCCGAGGTATTGTGTCTAGGCATGCAATAGGTCGAGTCACCATATCTAGGCATGCACTGGGCCAAGGCACCTTGTCTAGGCATGTCACGACACTAGGCTGAGGCACCGTGTCTAGGCATGCATTAGGTCGAGTGACCGTGTATAGGCATGCACTAGGCCAAGGCACCTTGTTGAAGCATGTCTGTAATCCAGGCCGAGGAACCGTGTTCAGCAAGCACTACCAAGCACCATGTCTAAGCAAGCACTAAAAAATGAAGAGCCTTATATATGTATGCTGTCACGGCAC
This sequence comes from Tetrastigma voinierianum, assembly GCA_016808115.1. Lineage (NCBI taxonomy): Eukaryota > Viridiplantae > Streptophyta > Magnoliopsida > Vitales > Vitaceae > Tetrastigma > Tetrastigma voinierianum. The sequence continues at coordinate 39,904 of JAEQBH010009335.1, read as the reverse complement.
TGTGTCGAGGCACCGCTTTCTAGGCATGCAAATGATCGGCTAAGGCAATCTTGTCCGTGCAAGTCATGGCACTAGCCGAGGCACTCATTAGGAAAGACTGACTGTGGAGGCACTGGTTCCAGCAAAGTCACAGCACCAGCCGAGGCACCGTGTCTGTGCATGCACTAGTCGGGAGGAACTCATTTGCCATGCGTCATGGCACAAGGGTGAGGCACTGTGTCTAGGCATGTACTAGGCCGAGGCATCTTGATTAGGAATGTGTTGGTATTATGTCGAGGCACCGCACTGCATAATGCATCAGTCGAGTCACCGCGTTCAGCATGCATTAAATTTCAAGGCACCTAACTTGGCATGTCATGGCAACAAAGCAGGCACCGTGGTTCAGCAAAGACTAAGCCTAAGCACCATGTCTGTGCAAAGCACTGGTGCCAAAGAACCCATTTAGTATGTTATGGCATTCGTGCCGAGGCCCCGTTTCTAGCACAGCACCGGGCCAGGCACCAGTCAAAAGATGCACTAGTCGAGTCACCATGCGTTCAGGCATACACAGTCGTGGGCACTAGGCATGTACGCACCAGGCCGTGGCAATCGCGGTTCAGCTCGCTGCTGGTGCAAAAAGGCACTCGTCAGCACGTCACGCGCCAAGGACGAGTCACCAGATCTAGCATGCACCGTGTGCCAATGCACCTTCGAGGCGTACGCCATGGCACTAAGGCGAGGCAATCGTCTAGTACGCACTGTGCCGGTCACCGCTGTGCATGCACTAGGCCAAGGCACTCCGTCTGCCATGTCATGGAACCAGATTCCAGAACCGCGGTCTAGGCAAGCAATAGCCTAAGCACCATGTCTGTAAGCACTCAGTCGAAGAACCTTATCTATTTATGTCATGCGACCAGTCGTAGGCATTGGTTCTAGGCATGGACTAGGCCGAGTCACCGCGTGTTCAGGAACGCCAGCGGCGCTCCTTCGCTCTTACGCACTAGGTCGAGTCACCGTTCAGATCACGCCAAGACACCTTCTCTAAGCATGTCATTGCCATAGACCGAGGCATCGTGGCTAGGCATGGCACTAGGCCGAGGCACCATGTCTAGGCATGTTATGGCACTAGGCCGAGGCACCGTGTCGGCGCGCTATCGGCCCAAGAACTTTACCTTAGGTATGTCATGACATCAGTCGGTTAATCGCTTAAGTTTCGCAATCGGGTCAGGGCACCGCGTCGGCTACGAAGTAGGCCGAGGCGTCTTGTCTAAGCTTGTCATGGCACTAGGCCGAGGCACCGTGTATAGGATAGCACTAGATCGGAAATCTTATCGAAAGTAATGTTACGGTTCCAGGCCGCACACCGCGCAGCCCAGCAGACAGTCGCTAATCGCGGTTCAGTGATGCACTGTGCCTAGTCACCGCACTAGGCATGCACCAGCCTGTACTTTAATTTGAAAGACGCCACAAGACTGCGTTGCGGCGCAGATCGCGCTTCCAGTGCTAACTCAAATAAGCACCATGTTCAGTAAGCACCAAAGTGAAGAACCCATATAGCATGTAATAACTAGGTCGAGGCAATCGCTTTTTAGGCATGACACTAGTCGCGCTAAAGATTTCTAGGTTTGCACTAAAGTCGATATTCGTTTCAGCATGTCATGCCACTAGGCCGAGACATCGTGTCCAAGAAAGCACTAGACCGAGGCACCTTGTCTATGCATGTCGAGGCACTAGGCCGAGGCACTGTGTCTATTCATGCACTAGGCTGGAGGAACCCATGCAGGGTATGTCATGCGGCACCAGCCGAGCACTATGTCTAGGCATGCACTAGGCCGAGTCAATTGTCTGGGGCAAGATATTGAAGTTCAGAATGCTGCTCAGCATGTTGCTGGGTACAGTCGAGGCATCGTGGGTGTAGGCATACCAGTCGAATCACCTTATCTAAAGAGAATGCAATAGGGGCTGTTAAGAACTTTGTTCAGACATGTCTTGGCACTAGCCTGAGGCACCGTGTCTAGGCATGCACTAAAGCCGAGTTATCAGGTTCGTGCACGCACCAGCCAGTCACCGCTGCTTCAAAGTACTTACAGTCGAGGCATCTTCGCCTAGCATGTGTCGCACTAAGTCGTGGCACCGTGTCTAAAGCCGAGTTGGGTGAAGGCACTTGTTCAGCATGTCATCAGCATAACGCCGGCTCACCATATTCAGGCATGCACTAGGCCAATGCACCTTCTTTTGCGCATGTTATGTCGCCGTACAGGTTCTGGCCTAGGTATGCACTAAAGTCGAAGTTACCGCGTTTCAAAATGCACTACGGGTATTCGCTTCAAGCATGTCGTTTTTTTGAACTAGCTTGAGGAATCGTGTCTAGGCAAGCAATAAAGATGAAGCACCATGTTCAGTAAGTAATGAAATAAGAACCTATTTATGTGTATGTCATGGCACTAAAGAAGTATCGCCAGGCATGAATGAGTCATCGCGGTTCAGCATGCCTTGGGGCGAAGGCACCTCGTTTGTGCATGCACCAAAGCCGAAACATCGGTTCGCACTCGCGAAGAAACCTTTCTAGGCATGTCATTGCATTGTAATCGAGGCGACCGTGGCTAGCATGGCACTAGGTCGCAGGCACTATGTCTAGCATGTCATGGCATCTAGGTCGGCGCACCGCGTTGCGCGCTGACGTTCCAGCACCATGCCCAGCAAGACAGTCAAGAACCCATCAAGGCATGTCATGGCACAGTCAGCACCTTTTCTGTGCTCGCACTAGCCTTGTGCATTGCGGCCAAGCACTAGCAGTCGCAGGCGCTCGTCAGCATGTCATGACACTAGGCCGAGGCACCGTGTCTAGGAAAGCACTAGACAGAGGCACCTTGTCTAGGTATGTCATGGCCTTAGGCCGAGACACCATGTCTAGGCGTGGTACTAGGCCAAGACCGTGTTCAGGCACGCCGCCAGTCACGTGTTCAGCATACCAGCTTCGAGGCATCTCGACTCAGGCATGTGTTGGCATTATGCCGAGGCACCGTGTCCAAGCATGCACAAGACCGGGTCACCGTGTCTAGGCATGCACTAGGCCAGCACCTCGCCTGCACGCCACAAGATAGTTGCATAAGACCGCTGCTTGCGTAAAGACTGTACCAAGACCATGTTCGGTGCAAGCACTAAAGCGTAAGAACCTTATATAGGTACGTAATGGAACTAGCCGAGGCATCGCGGTCAAAAGAAAGCACAGTAGACCGAAAGCACCTCGTTTCCAGGCAATGTCGGCATTGGGCCGGAGGCACCGTGACTATTCATGCACCAGGCCGTCACTGTGATTCAAGCATGCACCAGGCGTAAGGCACCTCGTTTATGCATGTTATCGCAGCCAAGGCTCCATGCTCAGAAAACCACTAGGTCGGGGCACCATGCCCAGGCAGTACTAGATCGAGGCACCCATTTAGGTATGTCATGTCACTAGCCAGGTGGCAATCGCGGTCTAAGCATGGCATCGGGCCAAGGCACTGCCAGGTGGTGTCACGACTAGTCGAAGCAATCGCGCTGTGCACGCACTCACGAGGCACTCGCAGATTGGCCCGGTCTCGCAAGAGGCCAAGGAATCGTGTTTAGGCATGCACTAGGCTGAAGAACCTTGCGTAGGTATGTCATGGCACTAGGCCGAGTCACCTTGTTTAGGCAGGCATTAGGTCGAGGAATCTTTGTCTGCACATGTGTTTACTGTAGCGGTACCGCGCAGTACGCACCAGTCGAATCACCTTTATCTAGACATGCACTAGGCTAGCACCTCATCTAGGCATGTTCGCACTAGCCCGAGGCAATCAGACTCAGCATGCACTTAGGCTCAATACCGTGTTCAGGCACGTATTAGGTCGGCGGTATCTTGCCTGTACATGTCGTATTGTGCCAGGCACCGTGTTCGCATGTACTAAGCCGCTAACCTTATATAGGTATGTCATGGAACTAGGCCGAGGCACCATTTCTAGGCTTGCACTAGACCGAGGCATCTTGTTTAGGCATGTGATGTCACTAGCCGAGGCACCGCGTCTAAAAAAGATTCGCATCGGCGGCACCTCGTCAGGCATGTCGTGAGGCACCAGTCGGTAGGCTTTGTGTTCGTGCACGCACCAGGTCGAGGCAATCGTATCTATCCGGCGCACAAGGCCGAGTCACCGCGGTTCAGGCATCCACTAGGCGGCGCACCTCGCCTATGCATGTTATCGCGACCAGTCGCAGGCAATCGCCAGGCATGCGCACCGTTTGCGCATCGTGCTCAGGAAAGCACTGTGACGGCTAATCGCGGTTCATGCAAAGACTTTCGGTCGGCGCACCTTATTTGAAAGACGTCACGGCCCAGCTGTCATCGCAGGTAGCATGCACCAAAGCCAAGGGCACCTCGTCTGCCATGTCATGGAATCCGCCGGCGACCGTCAGTACTACGCGCCGGCGCAGCCATCGCGCCATAAAGAAAAGCGCAGCCGGCGAATCGCGCGGTGAACGATCAGTCGGTGAACTCGCTTAGGAATGCCTGACTCAGTCGAGGCATCGGTGGTTCAGGCGCGACCAGCCGAGTCACCGTGTTCAGGCATGCATTAAAGCCAGGAATTCGCCTGATATGTGTTAGCACTTGCGCCATCGCCTCTAGGCATTCACCAAAGCCGAGTCACCTATCTTGAGGTACGATCAGGCCACGCACTCTGGTTTGTACGTTCCTCGCATTTCAGTCGAGGCAATCTGCCCAGGCATGCACCAGCCTACCACCGTGTTCGGATGCATTAGCTGCGCGCACCGCCCGGCATGTATTAGGCCCTATCTAGGCACAAAGACCAAAGCCAAGACACCGTCTAAGCGACGTCATGGAACTAGGCCGAGAACCGTGTCTTAAAAAGCACCGTACTAAGCACCATGTCTCGCAAGTACCAACAAGAACCTATCTATGTATGTCATGGCACATGCTCAGACACCCGCTTCTAGCACGACACTGGGGCCCGAGGCACCTTATCCGTATTTCACGCACTCAAAGCCGAGGCACCGGTTCAGAGCAGATCGAGGCACCATGTCTGTGTGACAGCACACTCCACTTGAAACGCATTCAGAACACTGTAGGTCGAGGCATTTTGCCAGTACGCACTGGGGTCGAGGCACTGTCAAGGCGCACCAGTCGCGTCACCTCGCTTCAGGCATGCATTAGGCGGAGGCATTCGCCTGGTATGTGCTGGCACCAGGTCGAGGCACCGCGGTTCAGCATGCAAAGGGCACCTGTTTAGGCATGTCATGGCACGCGGCGAGGCATCATGTCTAGGCATGCACCAGGCCGTAGTCATCATATTCAGGCATGCTGCGAGGCCAAGGCGCCTTGTCTAGGTACGCCACGGGCACCAGCCGAGGCACCGCGGTTCGCTACGGCCAGGCCGAGTCATCGCGGTTCGCATGCACTAGGCCAAGGCACCTGGTCGCTGGCTGCCGTTTAGGAACTGTGCCGAGGAACCGCGGTTCAGGCAAGCACCAAAATAAGAACCTTATCTATGTATGTCATGGCACTAGGCCGAGGCACCGTTTCTCGGCATGGCATTGGGCTGAGGCACCTTTTCCAGGCATCTCATGGCAATAGGTCGAGGCACTGTGTCTATAAAAGCACTAGACCGAGGCACCTTGTCCAGGCATGTCATGAAACTAGGTCGAGGCACCGTGTTTAGGTATAAGACTGCCAAGGCATCTCGCCTAGGTACGTTACGGCACTGGGGCCGAGGCACCGCGTTCAGGTACGGGCCAGCGAAGGCACCTTTGTTCAGCATGTCATGGCCCAAGGTCGAGGCATAGTACCCAGGCACACAAGGCCGAGTCGCAAGATATTTTATCATGCACTAGGCCAAGGCACGCTGTCTAGTATGTCATGGAACCAGCCGAGGCACCGTGTTCAGCATGGTACCAGCCGCGGGCACCTGCGGTTTAGGCATGCACCAGGCGGTAGTCACTATGTTCAGATCGGCGAAGACACCTTGTTCAGCATGTAATCGCACTTGTAATCGAGGCATCGTGGCTAGGCATGGCACTAGGTCTCGAGGCACCGCACGCCCATGTCATGGCACTAGGTCGAAAGTAATCGCGCTTAGGCAAGCACTAAATAAACACCATGTTCAGGCAAGAACTAGGTAGAAGAACTCATTCCAGTATGTCATGGCACCAGGCCGAGGCACCGCTTTCTGGGGCATGGCACCAGTCGAGGCACTATGCCTAAGCATGCACTTCTGGTCGTAGGCGTCTTTCTGTGCACGCCATGGAACTTAGTCGGGCAATCGCGGCTCCACGAAAAGACTGCATCGAGGCACCCGGTTCAGGCATGATGGCCTTGCAGTCGAGGCAATCGTTTCTCAAGGGTACTACGCCGAGGCACCGTGTCTTGGCATGCACTAGGCTGAGGCATTGTGTCTATGCATGCATTAGGCCGAGTCACCGTATCTAGGCATGCACTAGGCCGAGGCATCTCGCCTGGCGCAGCGCCGTATTAAGTGCCGATGCACCGTGTCTGTAGCATGCACTGTGGCCGAAGTCGTGTTCAAAGTACGCACCAGGGCCAAGGCACTGTCTACGTCATGGCACCAGGCGCAGGCACCGTGCTCAGCAAGCACTGGGGTCAAGCAATCTCATGCCCAGCACTAGGTCGAAGAACCTTATATGCATGCAATGGAACCAGTCGAGGCACCATTTCTAGGCTTGCACTAGGCCAAGGCATCTCATAGTGATGTCATGCCACCAGGTCGGTGCACCGCAGTTCAAGAAAGCGTCGCACTCGGCGCACCTATTCGTGCATGTCGGCGCACCGCCGGCGCAATCGTTCAGGCATGGCACGTCGGCGCACCGCATCACCTATTCATACACTGTGGTCGGTCACCGCGTTCAGCTTCGCACCGTGCCAAGGCAACTCGTCTGGCGCATGCTGGCCGCACAGTCGGCGGGCACCGGTCACATGGCGCCGCAGTCGGCGCAAATTCATGTTCAGAAAGCACCAGTCGCACCCGCGGTTCAGCAAGAACCAAACAGGGCACCGCTATTAGGTATTATGGCACTATGCCTAAGATCGCGTCGCACCACCGCCAGGCACCTTGCTAGTAGGTCACAAAGATTAGGCCGAGGCACCCATTGGCCTCGCCGCGGCAGCCATGCCGAGGAATCGTGTTTAGAATGTACCAGCTCTGCGAACTCGCTTAGAAATGTCATGGCACTAGTCGAGGCACTATGTCTGTGCATGCACTAGGTCGAGTCACCTTGTTCAGCATGCACAGCTGGCGAATCTCGCCTGCATGCTGGTATTGTGCCGCGCACGGTCAAGTACGCATTAGGCCGGTAGTCACCTTATCTAGGCATGCACTAAAGCGCGCACGCCGCCCGTGCACGTTCTCGCACTAGGCTGAGGCGCATCAGTGGTTCAGCATGCACTAGGCCAAGTCACCGCAGAACGGCGTGCATGCATTAAATGGGACATCTTGCCAGATATGTGTCGGCCAGGGTCGGTGGCATCGTGTCTAAAGACGCGCAGGCCGAGTCACCATGTCTGTACACAGCCAAGGACCCCTTGGTTTGCTTGTCATGGAACTAGGCCGAGGAACCGCGGCTCAGCAAACACTAGCCCGAAGCACCATGTCTTCAGCAAACACTAGCTCAAGAAACTTATCTATGTCTATCACGCGGCACACAGTCGCAGGGCAATCGCTTTCTAGGCATGACCGGGCCAGGCACCTTGTCTCGTGCATGTCACGGCACCAGCCTGCGTTAATCGCGGTTCAGGAAAGTTAATGTAGATCGAGGCACCTTGTCGACGCATGTCACACGACTCGACCGGCGCACCATCTCTGCAAGACGCATCAGCCGGCGCTTTCAGCATGTCATGCGACTGTAGTCGAGCACCGTGTCTAGGCATGCACTAAGTCGAAGTCACCGTGTCTGTACGACAGTCGGGGAAAGACTGCACAGCATGTGTCGGTTCTGTGCCGAGGCACTATGCCCAGCATGCGCTAAAGAAGACACCTTGTCTAGGCATGTCATGGCACAAGGCCGGCATTGTGTTCAGGCATACCAGCCCAGCCACCATATCTAGGCATGCACTGTGCTAAGGCACCTTGTCCGCATGTCATGGAACTAGGCCGGCGTTAATCGTTCAAGCTCGTGACAAAGTCGGTCATCGCGGTGTTCAGGCATGCACTAAAGCCAAGACACTTGTCTAAGCATGTCATAACTAGGCCGAGGAACCGTGTTCTGTGTTAAGCATTCAGCCCGGGCACCATGTTCAGCAAGCATAAGGTCAAGAACCTTATCTATGTATGTCATGGCACTGGTAGTCGGTGCTAATCGCTTTCAGCGTGGCACCGGGCCAAGGCACTCCATCCGCATGTAATGGCACCAGGTCAAGGCACCGCGGTTCCCAGAGTTATCAGACCGGCAGGGGCACCTGTCCGTGCATGTAATGGCACTCGGGTCGAGGCACCGTGTATTTATGGTACTGTAGTCGCAGGCACCGTTCGTGCATGCACTATATCGAGTCACCGTGTTCGCACTAGGCGGAAGACACCTATTCTGTGCATGTCATCGCACTGCATCGGAGGCATCGCGCCAGCGCGGGCACTGCCGAGGCACCATGTGGGCGTTCCAGGCATGTCATGGCACTAAAGTCGAGACACCGCGTTCAGGCAAGCTCTGTAGTCACACCATGTTCAGGCAAGCACAGTCAAGAACCATTCTAGGTACGCTGGCGGCACCAGCCGAGACAATCGCCAGCATGGCACCGGTCGAGGCATCAGGCCTGGGCATGCAATCGGGCCGGTATGCTCTGTTCAGCATGTCATGGAACTAGGCCGAGGCACTGGCTCAGGCATGTCATGGTCTTAGTCGGTGCGCCGCTGTCTAGGCGCGGTACTGTGCCGAGGCAATCGCGCGGTTCAGGCATGCACTAGGCCGGAGGATCCTTCGCTTGTGCATGTCATGGCATTAGGCCGAAGTCACCGTGTCTTCGCATGCACTAAAGTTTTGTAGTCACTTTGTCTAGGCATGCACTCAGTCGGCGCACTCGGGCCAGGCATGTGTTGGTATTATGACGCAGGGGCATCGCGGTTCAGCATGCACAATGAAGGTCGCCCAGCATGCACTACCGCGCACGCCGCTCAGGCATGTCATGGCACTGTGCGTATTAATCGCATGCGCAAAGCACTAAAGCCGGCACCATGTCTAAGCAAGCACTCAGGTCAAGAACCTTATATGCATGTCATAAAACTAGGCCGAGGCACCGTTTGTAGGCATGACACTAGGTTGCGGCACCATTTCTGTGCTTCGCGACTCAGTCGAGGCATCTGCTTCAGCATGTCATGCCACTCAGGTCGAGGCAACGGTTCAAGAAAGCACTGTGACGAGGAACCTTGTGTTGGCATATCGAGGCACTAGGTCGAGGCACCATGTCTGGGGCATGGTACTCGCCGAGGCAACTCAGATCTATTCACGCATTAGTCGAAATGCCGCGCTTCAGGCATGCACTAGGCGAAGGCACCTTGTCTATGCATGTTATTGCACTATACCGAGGCACCGTGGCTAGGCATGGCACTAGGCCGAGTCATCATGTCTAGGAAAGCACTAGGCTAATGCACCATGTCTAGGAAGGCACTAGGTCGAGGCACCTTATTTAGTTATGTCATGGCACTGGTGCCGGCACTGCGGTATAAGTATGGCACTCGGGCCAAGGCACTTACTCAGTGCAGTGTCACTTCGCCTATGTCGCAGGCACTATGCCTAGGCATGCACTGGGCCGAGGCACTCGCAGATTGGTCCATGGCAAAGAGTCCCATGAACCGTGTTTAGCATGCACTGGGGTCGAGGAACCCGCCTAGGCATGTCATGGCACTGTATCGTAGGCACCAGGTTCAGGCATGCACCGGGCCGTCACCGTTGTTCAGCCGAGGCACCGTAAGGTTCAGGCATGCATCGGGTCGAGTCACCGTGTTCAAAGATGCATTGTGCCGAGGCATCTTGCTCAGCATGCGCTGGTACTAGGCGAGGCACCGCGTTCAGCATGCACTCGCCAAGTCACCTATCTAGGCATGACTTGGCAAAGGCACCTTGTCTAGGAATGTCTGGCACTTGGCCGATGCACCCCGCTTCCAGCATGCACTAGGCCAGCTCACCGTGCCCAGCATGCATTAGGTCGAGGCATCTTCGCTTAGACATGTGTTAGCACAGTCGGTAAGCACCGCGGTTCAGCATGCACTAAAGCCGAGTCACCCTGTTTAGGCATGCACTAGGCCAAGGCTCCATGTCTAAGCATGTCATGGAACTAGGCCGGGTAAGCGTGTCTAGGCAAGCACTAGCCCGAAGACCATGTTCAGCAAGCACTAGTCAAGAAATCAGATCGGCGTATGTCACGCGTGGAACCAGTCGAGACACCGCTTATGCACGGCATCGATTTATAAGACGACTGGTCTGCATGTCATGGCACTAAAGCCGAGGCACCGTGTCAAGAAAAAAAAGCACTATACCGAGGCACCTTGTCCATGCATGTCATGGCACTAAAGCCGAGGCAATCTGCGGTTCAGGTACGCATTCAGGCCGAGGCATCTTGTCTAGCACGTCATCGCACAAGGCCGAGGCACCGCAGGTTCAGCATGCACTAGGTCGAAGTCAATCGTTCAGGGCATGCACCAGGCACGCCATCGTGTCTAGGCATGCACCAGGGGCCAAGGCACCATGTCTACATGTCATAACTAAATGAACCGTATAGGCAAGCACTAGCCTCGGCACCATATTCTCGTGCAAGCACTAGGTTGATGAACCTTATTTATGTATGTCATGGCACTAAGTCGCGGCACCTGCTTCTGTGCATGACACTAGCCGAGGCACTGGTCTGTGCATGTCATGGCACTAAGCCGGTGCGCACCGTGTCTTGGAAAGCGACTGCATCGAGGCACCTGCGCATGTCATGGCATTCAGGCCAAGGCATCGGTTCAGCATGCATTAAGCCGCAGGCATCTTTGCCCATGTACGCGGCACCAGGTCGAGGCAATCGCGGTTCAAGCATGCACTAGCCGAGTCAACGCGCTCAGCATGCATTAGGTCGGCGTACCTCGCTTCAGGCATGTGTTGAATTAGCCGATGCATCATGTTCAGTAATGCTTTTTTGCACGAAGGCACCCGTCTATAAGATGTCATGGCACAAGGTCGAGGCATCGAAGCCCAACACGCACTAAAGCCGAGTCACCATATCTAGGCATGCACTAAAGCCAAGGCATCCCTTGCCTAGGCATGTCATGGCACCAGTCGAGAGGCACCGTGTTCAGTACGCACTCAGCCGATTCATCAGAGTCTAGGGCATGCACCAAAGCCAAGGCCCTCGTCAAGCATGTCATGGAACTAGCCGAGGAGCCGTGGTTCGTGCAAGCATTAGCCTAAGCACCATGTTCAGGCAAGCACCAGCCTAAGAACCTTATCTATGTATGCTCATGGCACTAAAGCCGAGGCACCGATCTCTAGGCATGGCACTCCGGGCCGGCAAGACCTGTCCGTGCATGTCACGGCACTGTGCCGAGGCACGCGGTTCAGGCTAGCACTAGCCGAAGTCAATCGCGGTTCGCACCAGCTTAAGACACCTCGCCTTAGCATGTCATTACACTAATCGGCGGCACCGCGGCTAGGTACGGCACTGCGCGTAGCGCGCAACCATGTCCGCGCATTTCATGGCACTGTGGCCGAGGCACCGTGTCTGGGCAAGCACCAAATGGTGCACCGCTTCGCAGTTATTTCAAAATAAACACCACGCTCAGTGCAAGATCAGTCAAGCAATTATTTATGTACGCCACATCACCGAGGCACCGCTTCAGGTCAAGTAATCGGCCGAGGCATCGCGCCTGCACGCACTCGCCAGCCCAGCGCCTTGTTTAGCATGATATGGCACCCAGTCGCAGGCACCGTGTCTAAGAAAGCACTGTAATCGGCGCACTCATTCAGGAATGTCATGGCCATAGGTCGAGGCACCGCATAGGCTGGTACTAGTCCGAGGCACCGTGTTCAAAGCTCGCGACTAGGTCGTATAACCTCGCTTCTAGGCATGTCATGGCACTAGGGCCGAAAGCGTGTTCAGTACGCACTATGCCCGCCACCGTGTTCAGGCATGCACTAGGTCGAAGTCACCATGTGTAGGCATGCACTGGGGCCAAGGCACTGTTTGTGACGCCACGCACTTACAGAAAGCATCGCTATTTCAAAGACTCAGCCGAAGACCATGTCTAGGAAAGCACCAGCCGAAGAACCCATATAGGTATGTCATGGAACTAGGCCGAGGCACTGTTTGTTGGCATGACACTAGGCCGCAAAGACCATTTCTAGGCTTCGCACCAGCCGAGGCATCTTTCTACGCACGTCATGCCACTAAAGTCGAGGCAATCGTGTCTAAGAAAGCACTAGACCGAGTCACCGTCTAGCATGCTCCAGGCACTAGTCGAGACACTATGTCTGTGGCCCCGGTACTAGCCGAGGAACGTATCTATCTGTCGCACCAAACAGTCACCGTGCTAGGCATGCACTAGGCGAAGGCACCTCGTTCTGCGATGTTATCGTGACTAGGTCGAGGCACCGGCGGCTGTGCATGACACTGTGCCGAGGCACCATGTGGTGAACGCACCAGGTCAAGCACCGTGTCTAGGCAAGCACTAGGTCGAGGCACCTTATTTAGGTATGTCATGGCACTGGGTCGAGGCACCATGTCTAAGCATGGCACTAGGCCAAGGCACCTTGCCCAGGCAGGTCACGGCACTAGGCCGAGGCACCGTGCCTAGGCATGCACTAGGCCAAGGCACCTTGCATTGGCCTGTCATGGCAGTAGGCCGAGGAACCGTGTTTGTGTTGGGCGCACCAGGTCGCAGGAACCTTGCCTAGGTCATTACGGCACTGGGGCCGAGCCACTCGCGCTTCAGTACGCACTAGGCGGAGTCACCGTGTCTAGGCATGCATTAGGCCGAAGCATCTTGCCTAGGCATGTGTTGGTACTAGGCCGAGGCACTATGTCTAGGCAATCTATGTCAAGCACCAGTCGCAGGCAATGCACAGTCGAGACACCTTTTCTGTGCATGCACTAGCCGAAGTCATCGCGGTTCAGGCTCGCACCAGCGAAGGCACCTGTCTAGTCATGTCATCAGACGACCGAGGCACCGCGCCGTGCGCATGGCACAGTCGGCGGCACCATGTCCAGGCAAGCACTAGGCTGAAGCATCGTGTCTTGGCAAGCACTAGGTCGTGGCACCTTATTTAGGTTTGTCATGGCACTAAATGGTGGGCAACCGCGTCTAAGCATGGTATCGCCAAGCACTCCGCTTGTGGCATTTCACAACATTCAGGCCAAGGCATCGTGCCTCAGCATGCACTACAAAGTCGGAACATTGCCATGACATGTCATGGCAGAGGGCCGCAATCGTGTTTAGGAATGCACCAGTCGAGGAACCTTGCTTAGCATGTCATGGCATTAGGTCGAGGCACTCTGTTCGCATGCATTGGGACCAGTCACCATGTCTGCATGCAAGCAGCGAGGCATCTCGCTTCTGTGCATGTGTCGGGCACCAGGCCGAGCCACCGCAGGCAGTAATGCAGCAGTCGAGTCATCGTGTTCAGGCATGCACTAGCCAATGCACTCTCAGGCATGTCACACTAGACCGAGGAACCGTTCAGCAAGTACCGTCGGGCACCATGTCTAGGTGCCACTGCCGAACCTTATCTAGGTATGTCGCGGCACTCTACGAGACACCTGCCAGGCATGGCACTTACCGAGGTACCGTGCCTAAGCATGCACCAGCCGAGGCGTCTGCCTCGCATGTCATGGCATTAGGCTCAGGCACCGTGTCTAGAAAGCACTGCAATCGAGGCACCTCGTCGTTACGCTTGCACGTATACACTATGCCCAAAGCGGTAACAGATTCAGTACGCACTGTGTCGAGGCATCTCGGGCTTAGGCATGTGCTGGTATTATGCCGAGGTAATCGTGTCTAGGCATGCACCAGGACCAGTCATCGTGTTCAGCATGCACTGTGCCAAGACACCTCGTTTGCATGTCAAACAAAGCACCAGGAGGCAATCGTCAAGGCAAGCACTGTCAAGCACCATGTTCAGGACAAGCACCAGGCCAAAGAAATCTATTTTTATATGTCATGGCACTGTCGAACTCGTTTCTAGGAATGGCACCGGGCCGGCGCAATCGCTTCCTTGCATGTACCAGGTCGAGGCATGCTGTCAAGGCATGTCGTGGCACTAAGCCGAGGCACCGTGTCTAGGAAAGCACTGAAACGAGGCATGTCATGGCACCAGCCGAGGCACCGTCTAGAATGGCAACAGGTCGGTACTTAGTCTAGGCATGCACTAGGCCGAGTCACCGTGTTTAAAGCGTTAATTGTGCGAAGGCACATTGTCTCTGCATTTCATTGCACTCCAGATCGAGGCACCATGGCTGGCATGGCCAGGCTAAGGCACCATGTATACATGCAAAAAACTAGCTAAAGCACGTGTCTGTGCAAGCACTAGGCCGAGGTGTGTCCTGACTAGTGATGTCACAAGACTGCACGGCGCGACCGCGCTTCCAAGACAAGACTGGGCCAAGGCACATTGCCTAGGCAGTTCACGACACTACGCCGAGGCACCGTGCCTAGGCATGCACTTGGCTGAGGCACTTTGCCTTGGTATGTCGGTAGTAGGCCGAGGCACCAGGGTTAGGCATGCACTAGGCTGAGGCACCGTGTATAGGCATCCACTAGGCTGAGTCTCCGTGTCTAGGCTTGCAGTAGGCCGAGGCAAACAAGTACCACGAGGGAAGGATGAAAAGGACTTTGAAAAAAGAGTCAAAGAGTGCTTGGAAATTGCTCCGAGGAGCTGGATTCGGGGTCGGCGATGGCCTCTACCGATGTGGAACGACGACGATCGTCCTGCCGATTGATCGACGGAACCGACGAGGTTTCGAGGTGGCAACCTGCCGCCAGAAGTCAGACGCCAGGAGACGTCGTTGTCTCTATCATGGAATGCAGCATACGCCTTTTTGGCGTGCTTTGGAACCTGTGCGCTAATGGCATCGGCCAGCAAACTCCCCCATTCGTCCCGTCTTGAAACACGGACCAAGGAGTCTGACATGTGTGTGAGTCAACGAGCTAGTAAACCCGTAAGGCGTAAGGAAGTTGATCGGCGGGATCCCCTTAGTGTGGTGCACCGTCGATCAACCTTGATCTTCTGAGAAGGGTTCGAGTGAGAGGATACCGTCAGACTAAAGATGGTGAACTATGCCTCGAGCAGGCAAAGCCGCAGGAAACTCGTGGAGGCTCGCAATGATACTAACGTGAAAATCGCTCGGCTCGACTTAGGTGAGCAGGCGAAGACTAATCAAACATCCGTAGCCGTTCCCTTCGGTTTCCCCTCAGATAGCCGAGCCCGTGGGCGAAGTTCATCGGGTGTGCCAATGATTGTAGGCATCAGGCGCAACGCCACCTATTTCTCAAACTTTAAATTAAGAGACGGCATGGCTGACCCATCGAGTCGGGCCATGAATCGAGAGCCCAAGTGGGGCCATATTTTTGGTAAGCAGAACCGGGCGACGCGGATGAACCCGGTGTTACTGCGTCTAACCGCGCAAGCAACTCCAGAACCCAAGAAAGGGTGTTATCGAAGACGTGAGACAAAGGGTCATGGAAGTCGAAATCCGCTTATGCCGATCGCGGTAACAACTCACACGCCGATCAACTAGCCCAAAATGGATGGCGCCAAGCACGACCATACCCTGCCGCTGAGGCGCGCCAGCCCTCGATGATAGAGGGCTGCCGCGGCCGCATTAAAACCTCGGGCGAGTCGCGCAGCTAACATGGTGCGGATCTCGGGGCGGTAGCAAATATTCAAATGAGAACCTCAAGGCCGAAGAGGGGAAAGGTTCCATGCGAATGGCACTTGCACATGGGTTAGTCGATCTTAAGAGCACCAGGCTCGGCCCGACAATCGCGGCATGCACGCGAGCATCGAAAGGAATCTGGGTTAACATTTCTAAATCGGGATCGGCGGTCGACGCCTGAACATTGGGTGGTCCCGAGACTTCGCCGAGGGCCTCGAAGAGTTATCTTTCTGCGCACGCCCCGCCCACCCGAAATCCGCCACGAGGTAGGGTCCAAAGGATCGGTGCTGAGTACCCGCACGCCGTGGTGTCCCGCGCGCCGACGACCCATGAAAATCTGGGGAGATCGCAGCGCCTCCCACGCCCGATCAGACACGCCATAACCGCATCGCCCCAAGGTGAACAACCTGGTCGGCGGAACAATGTAGGCAAGGGAAGCTCAAAATGGACTGCGAACCTCGTGAAAGATCGCTTCCGTGGCCGGGCACCTGGGGTCCTACCCAACCCGTCACCGCCGATGGATCAAGCCAAGTCGCCCCCATGGAGAGAGCGAAGTCGCCGCCGTCGATCAGATCGAATCGGAACTGACTCTCGTGCGCCAACACTGACTCGTAATTGGTACGGACAAAGGAATCTCGACCGCTTAATTAAAACAAAGCATCAGCGATGGTCTCGCGAATGCTCACGCAATGTGATTTTCGCCTCAAAGGCTCTCATTGTCAAAGTGAAGAAATTCAACCAAGCGCGTAAACAAAGGGAGTAACTATGACTCTCTAAGGTAGCTGCAATGCCTCGTCATCTAATTAGCTACGGCATGAATGGATTAACGAGATTCCCACCGTCCCTCGCTTATTATCCAACGAACCACGTACTCTGCTGAACTAAGCTATGTAATCAATGGGAAAGAACCTGCTGAGCTTGACTCTAGTCCGAATTTTAGAAATGACTCGAGAGGTGTATGATAAGTAGGAGTCAAAACGCGAAAAGTGAAATACCACTACTTAACGTTATTTTACTTATTCCTATAATCCGAGGCTGAACATCCTCATTTTGCCCAAGGCTGCTTATGGCTGTTTCGGGGCGGAAGATATCACAAAAGTGGAGTTTCACGGGCGGCACATCTATTAAAAGATAACCCAAGTGTCCTAAGATGTGCTCAACGAATAAATCTCATGTGGAACAAAGGAGTTAAAAGCTCGCTTTGATTTCCAGTACGAATACGAACCGAAAAGTTGCCCATCGATCCTTTAGACCTTCGAAATTTGAAGTTAGAGGTGTCTAAAGTTACCACAAAGGATAACCTGCTTGCGGCGCTCAAGCATTCATAAAGAACGCCGTTGGATCCTTCGACGCCCGCTTCCTATCATCAGGAAGTAAAATTCACCAAGTGTTGATTGTTCCACCAATGCGGAACGGAGTCGGGCTAGACCGGTCGCGAGACAAAGTTAGTTTTACTCTACCGATGACAAGTTCAATAGTAATTCAAATCAGTACGAGGAACCGGGCGGATTCACACAATTGGTCATCGCGCTTTGTTAAAAGCTGCGGGCGGCTACCGCGGCGCCGATTATAATCAACACCTCTAAGTCGGACCGCTAGAAACGATGTGTGCGCCCGTCACCGATCGTCACCTCGTGATAGGGCCTCGCCCCTAGAGGCACATGTCTCGTCAAGTCTCGCATGACAAACTGCAGGGCCGTGGTTAAAGTATTATTTGTACCGAGCGACTGCAGAATCTCTTACCGATGACTTAAATACATGACTGGTATTGTGTAATCGCGCAGTGGCTCATAATACCATCCATCGAGATTCAAATTTCATGTCGTCCGATTCGTCCCTCCTACTTGATCCGATCACTCACAATTTCTTACCCTTTCTTTGTGTCTCCGACAAGTGAGGTTCTTGAACGTTCCCCGAGGTGGTACCCCCCCCCCGA
The DNA here is from genome assembly GCA_016808115.1 of Tetrastigma voinierianum. Classification (NCBI taxonomy): domain Eukaryota; kingdom Viridiplantae; phylum Streptophyta; class Magnoliopsida; order Vitales; family Vitaceae; genus Tetrastigma; species Tetrastigma voinierianum. The sequence goes on along the minus strand of JAEQBH010009335.1, from coordinate 22,106 downwards.
CCGTTTAACACATCTTCCGGTAGATGGCAAAGGCATATGGAAAAAAAATCTAAAGGAAATAACAATCGATTGGGTGACGGAAGTGCCTTGGCCGATTCCCGCCCGACATTAAGGCAAGCGAATTACATACTAAACAAACCGGCTATGCCATGGTGCCTCGGTCGTGCGTCAGTCCATTCATATACATGTTGCCTCGATCACATGGCAGACCGTTCCAAGGAATGGTGTAGTTTCGCGTCCGAAAAATCTATCAGATAGTACCGGGCCTCTCATGCTACGCCAAGCTTAAACACCTGCTCCTGGGCCAAGTGCCATGCCTGCACACCTGGGCGCATAGTGCCGCTGATATGCTCAGACAAGCGTGCCCCTGCCTAGCGCTGCTTTCCAGACACTCCGCGTTCGCCTACGTGAACCCGCTCTAGGCAATGTGCCTCGCATAGTGCCATGGTTAGACACTCTGCTCCGCCTTAGTGCCATGACATACCTACAAGGTGCCCTGCTAAGTACTGCGCCAGACACCTGCTTTTAGAGCCTGCTGGGTACGCTCAGACATGGTTTTTCGCCCCAAGGCCATGCTCCAGCCATACGCCCCTGGGCCTGTTTAAATGACATGCCTGTGACAAGGTGCTCGCCTCCATCGACACACCCGTGACTCGTCCAGCGAACGCCCAGAGCACTGCTCCCGCCAAGACTACGCCTGCATCTCTAAGTGCTCCCTAGCCTAGTGCCACAACAACATGCCACATGCCTCGCTTAGTGCTTTCTAGACACTCCAAGGTCTCTCACTAGTGCTTTCCAGACACTGTTCTGCCTAGTTGCTTTCCTGTGACACTGCTGCTCTGGGCCTAGTGCCATGACATGCCCAGGACAAGATGCCCCCGCCAAGACATGCCCAGTAACACTGCTCACCCCAACACACGCCGAGAACTACGTCGGCCTGCCATGACATACCTAGATAAGGTTCGCCCAAATATTACCTGCACATGGTGCTTCTACTAGTGTTTGCCTAGACATCGTCCTCTACTTACTTCTATGACATGTTTTCGATTAAGGTGCCTTTGCCTAGTACATGCCTGGGACACTCCGCGACTCCGGGGCCTAGTGCATGCCCAGACACAAAGGTCCCGACCCATCGCCGACACGCCCGACAAGATCCCTGCCTCATGCACGCCTGGGACACCTACAACTCAAATTTAGCGCATGCCAAGACACCCGTGCCAGCCACGCCCTGTCATGACATCTCAGACAAGGAGCCTCGCCCAGCGCATGCCTAGATAAGGTGACCCCGCTTCAGTGCATGCCCAGACACCTGCCCAGCTCAGTACACAAACACACACGCCCAGGGCAAGATGATCGCTTTGGCATGCCTAGGACACAATGACTGGGGAAGCCTGGGCAGGCCGCCAGACACCTGCCCCGGGCCTAGGTACCATGACATGCCCAGACAAGGTGCCTCGTCTAGCGCATTTTCCAGACAAGGTGATTCCGCCTGCGCATGCCTGCACACCTGCTCGGCCTTGTGTTATAACACGCCTGCAGAAGGCGCCGCCCACGTACGCCTAAACATGGTGACCTGGCCAAGGCATGCCTAGACACAAAGGCTCTACTGGGCATCATGCCCGCACGCGCCCTGGCCGAGCGCCATGACACATGCCTAGACAAGGTGCCTCGATCTAGTGCTTTCCCAGACACCTGCTGCCTCGCCCCTTGTATCGTGAACTCCGCCAAGGCAATATGCCCGGGTCCACGCCATGCTTAGACACCTGCCTCTACTCAGCGCCGTGACATACCTAGATAAGGTGCCTCAATATAAGGTTTCGTTTCAGACACCTGCTTTGCAGCCTGCCACCTGGTGCCTCGCCTGCCATGCCTAACCACTCCGCTTCCCTATCGCAATGACATGCCTAGACAAGGTGCCTTCGCCAGTTCAGCGCCTAGACACGATGACTTCAATTTAACGCATTTACAGACACCTGGCAGCCTCGGCCGCACTCTTCTCACGCCCAGACACTCCACATTCCCGGCCTAGCGCCATGACATGCCTAGAAAAGCGTGCCCCTGGCCTAGTGCTTTCATAAACACCTAAGTGTTCCCTAGCTTTTATTGCCATGACATGCCTGTAAAGATGCCACCTACCATCAGATGCCTAGGAATCCGCTCCACTTCTCTAGTGCCAAGCCCAGGAACAAAGGTTCTACCAATGCTCCGACACACCTCGACAAGGTTCCCTGCCAGTTTTCTACAATAATATGGTGCTTCCGCCTAGTGTCATTTCAGACACTCGCTCCTCGATCTAGTTTTCATGACATGCCTGGGGCCATGAGCCATGGCTTAGTGCATGCCTAGACACTCCGTGACCCGACCTAGTGCATGCCCAGACACCCATGCCCCGCCCCAATGCCAACACATGCCTAGGTAAGATGCATCTGCCTAATGCATGCCCAGACACTGGCTCCTACCTCTAGCGCATGCCCAGACACCTGCCTCAACCAAGCGCCACGACATGCTCGGGACAAGGTGCCTTAGCCCGCGGCATGCCTTGATATAAGTGACTTCGGCTTCTACAGGCATGCCTGCACCTATGGTTCTCAAATTTAGTACCAACAAATGCTCAGCAAGATGCTCCACCCAAGGCACGCCTAGACACCTGACCCGCCTAGCGCACGCCAGACACGCGGCTCCCCGCCTCAGTTCACGACACATGCTTAGACAAGGTGCCCCGGCCCAGTGCATGCCAAGATACAGACTCATTTAGTGCCTGGGGGACCAAGTGTTTCTGGCCAGGCCATGACATGACTGTGACAAGGTGCCTTCGCTTAACGCATGCCTAGACACCTGCCGCCTAGCGCCAACACATGCCCGGGCAAGATGCTCGCCATCATGCCTGCATTACCTGACCTTGACCTAGTGCATGCCTAGACACACTGCTCAACCGTTCCAATACACGCCTGCACAGCCGCTTCTACAACAGACGCCAGATAAGTGACTTGGCCTAGTGCATGCCTGCACACCCGTGCCCTGGGCCTAGTACCTCCTCAACACACGCCTGGGCAAGATGCCCTCGACCTAGTGCATGCTCAGACATCTGACTCCGGGCCAGTAATGCCAGACCTGGGCATCTGGCCAGCACTACGACATGCCTTAGACAAGGAGCCCTACTACAGTATGCCAAGATAAGGTGACTCGGCCTAGTGCATGCCAAGATATGATTCGGCCTAGTGCAAGCCTAAAACACGGCAAGTTCTACTCAGGCCAAGACATGACTAGACAAGGTGCCTTCGCCTAACGCATGCCTGTGGACACGATATTCGCCTCTAGCGCATGCCTCGACACCTGCTCTGGCCCTAGCACCATGCTTAGACACCGTGGCTCTGGGCCCAGTGCCATGACATGCCTAAACACTGTGCCTTGGCTCAGTGCCATGCTTAGACACGAAGGTTCGCCAAGGTTTGCCCCGTGACACCCGTGCTTGCCTCCCGGTATCGCTTCAGACACGGTGCCCCCGCTTAGCGCGCCATGCCTAGGCACCTGCCCCTGCCTAGTGAAATGACATGCCTGCATTAAAGGTGCCTTCGCCTAGTGCATGGCTAGACACGTCCACCTCTGCGCTTCATGCATGCCTAGAAACTGCTCGTCTAGTACCATGCTCCAGACACCTGCCCCTACCCAGCGCCATGACATGCCCAGACGCTGTGCCCCTGGCCTAGTGCTTTCCTGCACTCTGCCCTACCACGCCATGACACGCCAAGACAAAGATGCTTCGTCTAGTGCAGCTCAGAACTGGTGCCCCACCCCGCCACACGCTTCTTTAAAACTGCCCCGGCCTATTCACGACACACCCAGATACCGTTCCTTCTACTTAGTGCTTCGCCAAAGATAATGTTTCCTGGCCTAGCCACCCAGATACTGCCCTCACCAGCGCCATGACACGTGCCTAGACAAGCTCGCTCGCCTAGTGTGTATGCCCGGATAAGGTGACACCCGCCCAAGGCATGCCTAGACACCTGCTCCTACCACGCCAACACATGCCTAGCAAGATGCTCTAAATTAATGCATGCCTAGACACTGATTCCTACCATGCATGCCTGTTGTGGCACCTGCTCGTGCCTGGGCCCATGACATGCCTGCACAAGATTCCCCACTTCAAGGTATGCCTAGGATAAGGTGACCTCCCACTTAAGTGCATGCCTGCACACTGCATCGGCCTCGTGCCACTACATGCCTGCACAAGGTGCCTCAGCCAACGCAAGATGCTCAGGAGATCTGACCAGGCCTCAGTGCATGCTCCAGACACCTGCCTCGACTCACACTACACACGCCTGCACGCGCCTTGATTTCCAGAGCATGCCTGTGATAAGGTGATCTCTACTAGCGCACGATTGAAGACACCTGCCCCTACTAGTGCACCAGACAAGGTGATTCCTACCACGAGATGCCTGCAGATTCACGCCCTCAAATTAGTTCCATGACATGCTCAGCAAGGTTCCTCGTCTAGCGCATGCCTAAACACTCCGCGTTCGTACCCTAGTGTTGAAAAGACCTCGGGTGCTCCTACTAGTGCCATGCCTAGCCACTCTGCCCCTGGCTCATGCAACACACATGCGCAGACAAGGTGCCTTCGCCTCTACTGCATGCCTAGACACTATGACTTACTACTATGCCAAGACACGGCTTCCCGCCAGCACTCAAGCCCAACACTGTCTCGCCTGAAGAATGGCATGCCTATACAATGTGCCTCGGTCTAGTGCTTTTTTCTTCCAGACACCTGCCTTCGACCTGGTCACATGACAAGCCTAGACAAGATGCCTCTCTACTAGTGGATGCTTCAGAATCCACAGATCACCAGCGTTAATGATAAATCCGGCAGTTCCCTGGGCTTAGTGCCATGACAAACCTGGGATAAGGTTCTTCTACTTCTAGTGCTTGCCTAGACATGGTGATTCCTACTAGTGCTTCGCTTCAGAAACTGCGTCGCTCCCCTGGCCAAATGCCAAGACATGCCTGGTAGACAACGCTCGACCTAGTGCATGCCCAGACACGTGAGACTCTACCAGCTTACGCCCGACACGGTGCTCGCCTTAGTGCCGACATGCCTAGGCAAGATGTGCCTCGCCTAATGCGGCATGCCTAGACACGGTGACTCCTCACCTAGTGCATGCTCAGACACCTGAATCAAAGCAGTTCCATGACATGCCTAGATAAGATGCCCCTAGCCTCAAGGTATGCCTAGATAAGGTGCTCGACCTTTATGCATGCCCGGGACACCTGCTCGACCTTGGCCATTACATGCCTGTGACAACGTGCCTCTCGCCTTAACGCATGCCTAGATACTGACTCCTACTAATGCATGCCTAAACACTGCCCGACTTAGTACCAAGTCAAGACACACGTGCCTCGCCTGCCATGACATGCCCGCAAGGTGCCTCCTGGCCTAGTGCTTTCGCAAACACGGTTCCTCTACTCAGGCACGTGCCTTGGCTCAAGCATGCTGCACAACTGCGGCTCTGGGCCTGCTGCCATGACATACTCCAGATAAGGTGCCCTCGCCAGTGCTTCTTCCCAGACACCCGCTTCAGCCCAGCGCTTGCCCAGAGATGGTGCCTCGGCCCATTGGTCATGCCCAGCCACGCTGCCTCCGTCTGCGCATCGACATTCCCAGACAAGGTGCCTCGCTCAGCGTACTCTGCACACCGATGACTCGCCCCAGTGCATGCCGACACTCCGCGGCTCCCATCTGCACCATGCCTTACGGCGTGCTTCACTGCCAACAGCCATGACACACACACACGCCCAAGATAAGGTGCCACTAAGCCTGCTGCTTTCCCGACTTCTGCCTCTGGCCTAGTGCCATGACATGCCCACATAAGATGCCCTCGGCCCACAGCATGCCCAGGAACCCGTGCCTCAACCCAGCGCATGCCTAGAAAATGGTGCCCCTACCTGAAGGCTGGGCGACATTACCTAGATAAGGTTCTTCTGCCTAGTGCTTCCCCGACATGTTGTCGCCAAGTGTCATTTCGTGACACCTGCTCCCCGCTTATGCCATGACATGCCTGTGACATGATCGGGCCTAGTGCACGCCCTTCTGCTGCATGGTGACTCCCGCCACGCTGCCTGCACGCAGCCTCTGGGCCATAGTACCAACATGCCTAGGCAAAATTCCCAGCCGTTTATGACTGGTGGACACGGTGACTCCTGCCTAGTTCTTTCCTGTGACACGGTGGCCTCCCACTATAATCGTGACATGCTGTGACAAGGTGCCCTCGTCTAGCAATTTAAAAAAAGATATGGTTACTTCGCCTGAAGTATGCCCAGACACCTGCTCTACTAGTACCATGCTTTCACACTGCCTCGGCCAGCGCCATGACATGCCCAGACAAGGTGCCTCGCCCGTGCTTCCCAGACACCTGCCTTCGCCGCTCGACCTACCCAGGCACGTGCCTCGTCTGGCACATTCTTAGACACCCGCGCCCTGCCTAGCGCCTACGACACGCTCCAGTAGACAAGGTGCCCCGCCAGCGCTCGCCTGCACACCCGTTTCATCCCAGTGCTCGCTCAGGACACAATGCCCTAATCTAGCCCAGCCACCTGCCCCTGGGCCCAGCGCAACGACACACCCAGACGAAGGTGCTCAGCCCAACAAGATCCCCAGACACCCGCGACCCCACTCAGCGCATGCCCAGAACCGTTTCGACCCAGTACTACGCCCAGACACCCGCGCCCTCGCTTCAAGGCCATGGCATGCCCAGACAAAGGTGCCCTGGCCTGCGCTTTCCCGCACACTCCATGCCCCTCACCCAACGCCCTGAATGCCCAGACAGATGCCTCTGCCAAGACATGCCTAGAACTGCCTCAACCCACGCCATGCCTAGAAACTGCTCTGGCCTAGCGCCATGACATACCTATAGATAAGGTTCTTCTCGTCCACGTCGTCTTAAACACGGTGTCGTCTAGTGCAGCCCAGACACCTGCTCCTCGGCTCATAAATTACGCTTCTTTCGCACATCTGCCTCAGGTTAGTGCCATGACATGCCCAGACAAGGTGCTCCCTGCCTGTAAGCCTCCACACACCGCGGGCTCCTGCTCAGCGCCGTGAACTACCCAGGCAATGTGCCTCGCTCCAAGTACATGCTTAGACACTGCCCCAACTAGTGCCATGACACACCTGTGATACAAGTGCCCTCACTAGTGCTTGCCTAGACACCTGTTTAGCCTCCAGTGCTTGCTCCAGACATAATGCCCCCACCCAGTGCCATGCCCAGCCACTCCGCGGCCCCCGCTTCCAGTGCAATGACATACCCAGACCTAAGGTGCCTCGACCCAGCGCATCCCCAGACACCAAGACCCGCCCAGCATGCCCCTAAACCGCTGTTCTGCTTCAGCACCACGTCTAGACACCTGCCTTCGCTTTAGCACCATGTCTAGACATGGTGCTCTGGCCTAGTGCTTCATGGCATGCCTGCATTGCTATGCCCCGATCTAGTGCTTTCCGCACGATACCGTACCGAATGCCTGAATGCCTGCACGTGATGCCCCCGCCCAGTACATGCTCAGGAACCGCGTCTCAACCCAACGCCATGCCCAGAACCGCGCCCTGCCTTAACGCCATGACACAACAGACAAGGTTCTTCGCCCAGTGCTTCTGCTCAGACATGGTGCTTCCGCCAGTGCCGCCTGATGATCGCGTTCTCGTCCTGCTCCACACGACGCTTCCAGACAAGGTGCCTCGCCTAGTGCATGCCCTGACGGACTGTGCCCAGCGCACGCCCAGACACCTGCCTCTACCACGCCAACACATGCCTGCAAGATGCCTCGACCTAATGCATGTTTAGACATGGTGAACCCATTAGTGAATGCCTAGACACGCCTCAAATTTTTAGTTCCATGATATGCTCTAGATAAATGCTCCCCACTTAGTATTCTAGATAAAGTGACTCAACCTAGTGCATGCCTAGGCACGTTGCCTCAGCCTTGGGCCATTATATGCCTAGACAAGGTGCCTTCACCCATCGCATGCTCAGACACTAAGACTGCCCAAAGGCATGCCCAGACACGCTCCTCTGGGCCTAGTACCATGACACGCCCGACACGGTGCCTTCCCGCCTGCTGCATGCCCAGATAAGGTGGATCACCTTGCGCATGCCTGCACCTGCCCCGCCTGCATCAACGACATGCCCAGGCAACATGCTCGCCCCAGTCCATGCCCAGACACTGGACTCCCGCCTCAGTGCATGCCCAGACACCTGCTCTCGCCCTAGCATCATGACATGCCCAAAGTGTTCCGCCTGTACGCATGCCTAAACACTGGCATGCGCCGCCATCACATGACACGCCAAGGCAGATGCCTCGGCTCATACCATGACATGCCTGCACAAGGCGCTCGCTCAGTGCATGCCAAGATAACGGACTCGACCTAGCCCGCCCAAACACCTTGCTCGGCCTTGTGCCATGACATGCCCCGACAAGGTGCTCTGGCTCAACGCATGCCTCGGACACCCAGGTGATTCGCCAGTGCACGCCCAGACAGTGCCCCTACCTCACACTCATGCTTAGACACCTGCATTGGCTCAGTGCCATGACATGTCTAGATCAAGGTGCCCTGGCCTAGCTTTCCTAGACACGATGCCCCCGCCATTGTCGTGAACCGCCTTTGGCAAAGGTGCCTCGCCCAATGCCAAGCTTAGACACTCCGCGCCTGCCGCCATGACATACCCAGATAAGTGCCTCGACCTGCCGCTTCAGACATGGTGCTTTAGCCTAGTGCTTCCAGATGGGTCCGACCAAGGCCATGTCTAGCCACCTGCTCTGCCTGTGCAATGACATGCCTGCATTAAAGGTGCCTGCCTAGCTCCATCCCTAGACTGATCTCCCACTTCTGGCATGCCTAGAAACTGCCTCTGGGCCTAGCGCCATGGCATGCTCCCAGACAAGGTGCCTCGTCTAGTGCTTCTTCCGCATCTGCTCCACCCTAATGACCTTGACATGCCTAGACAGGATGCCCTCGGGCCAAGCACATGCCTAGGAATCCAGAAACCAACCCAATGCCATGCCTAGAACTGCCTCTACTGCCATGACATACCTGGGGATAAGGTTCTACCAATGCTCGTTTAAACATGGTGCTTCCGGCCTAGTGCTCGCTTCAGACACCTGTCTTCTGGGCCAAGGCCATGACATGCCTAAAAAGGGTGCCTTGGCCTAGTGCATGCCCGGATAAGGATTAGCCCAGTGCAGCTCAGACATAGTGCCCCCACTCAATGCCATTACATACCGATATCAAGGTGCCTAAACAAGTTGGTCACTAACGCATGCCCAGACACTCCGCGATTCCCCGCCAAGACACGCTCAGACACCCGGCGGACTGCCTAGCACATGCCTCCAGACACCTGCGTCTCTGCCCCAACAAGAGAGATGCCTGGGTCAAGGTGACTCCGGCCCAGACACGATGCCTCGCCCAGCGCATGCCCAAGCAAATAAGGCGTGACTCGCTCTAGTTCACGCAGACATGGTGCCCCTGGCCAAGACTAACACACCTTCCAGCATCATACTGCCTAGTGCATGTGCCAAGGCACCTGCCTCAGCCTAGTGCCATGACATGCCTAGGTGTCACACCCCTTATTTATCACAATGAAATTAATTCATGCGGTGCTAACTCTTTTTAGCTAATCCTTCATAGTGTTCTAAAAGCAATGTATAAGACACTAAGATTTTATAGGAAATGATCTCAACTTTGTATTGCAAGAAACCGCCAAGTGTAGTGCACTTCTCAACTTATAAGATATTACAAAATACGAGGGCCTGGGCACATTCTCTAACCCCATCCAAGCTGGGAGACTACATCCTTTATAGACTTTTTGCGTCTATTGCCAACTCAGGACTCTTCCCAATAGGTTACCCCTCCCACGCTTGAATTCGAATCCGCTCCCATATTCAAAATCCGTCTAACTAGTGATGTTTGAATTTGAAACTGCCTTCATTTTCAAATTCAAACTCACACTTGTTTTCCATAAGCGCATCGCCCACCATGCTACCATGCACCTCCCCGCGTCCATCAGATCTTTACCATGCACCACCATGGTTTGCCTTGTTTTATTAGGTGCCCTCACAATCTAAGGCATACCTATGAGGCCCTCAGATCCGACCAACAAGCTTAGGCATCCGAGGGGTAACAAACCTCCCCTTCCCGCCGACGTCGAAGCCCACCGACTTAGCCTTAGATAGCCTCTGCGACAGTTCCCTTCAAACGCTCACAATGTTACATCCCGCTCCTCATGTAGCCTCTCGACCCCAAACCCGGCTTCCACTAAACGTTGCACTCCACCACAATTCTTTCTACTCGCCTCATGGTTCTCGTGATCTCGTAATCTTCTCCCCTTTATCAAACCCGCCATAACCAAGAGGCACGCTTTACTTGTACCCTTCCCCGGTTCTCGCATCTTCAACATAAGGCTTCAAAACCGACATGGAATGTCTGATGCAACTTGGGCCTGTGCAATCTCAAAGATGTGGAAGATTTCTCCCACTCTCTTTGATCACTCGAAAAGGCCCCTCAAACTCGGGGGATCAGCCCTCTCTCGGCCGAGCTCCACCGCTTCACTTTTTCAAAATCTGGGGAGTTAGTTTTAACAACACCTTATCCCCAATCTGAAATTCCAAATACCGCCTACGCTGACCAAAGATATCAAACATTTTCTCAAGGCTTTCCAGGCCTCATCGAACATCTTCATTCCGGGAAATGGCTAACTGTGTTGCGTGGTCAGTTTCCCCTAACCCGGGCCGCTTGCCACATCTAATGGGGTTCCCGGGTCGCCAACCCATAGCCAACCTGCCATTCTTCCAACGTTGCATTAATCCTTTCGGCCCCATCCGTCAGGACGGTTTGTCAGGAAAACTTCAACTCGAACCTAAGAGCTTGAAGAGTTCCACCCGTCGCCTTGCGGAATCTGGTATCGTCATCGACTATGTCTCAGGGCAAGCCAAAATGTTTCACCACATGATCAAAAACGTGATTGCCGCCTCTTCTATCGATACGGTTCCTGTCGCTATGAAGACCGAATACTTTGAAAACCGATCAACCATGACAAAGATGGATTTACACTCATGGGCCTTAGGGAATCCCGAAATGAAATCCCTGGAGACGCTTTGCCATGGCTTTTTTGGTATGGGGAGAGGCTGCAACAACCCCGCCATCTTTTTCTTCTCAGTCTTGTCCAACTGGCATACCAAACAAGACTTCACGTACGCCCAGACGCCCTCACCCATTTTCGCCAATAGACTCAGACAAAGACGCCATGGTTCGCTTCTTCCTCGATGTCCCGCCCACTTAGCATCACGGGTTTTCAACGCTTTCTCCGCAAATCCGCACATCTAACATAGAGCTGCCTCTTGAACACAAGGAGATCACTTTCCAAAGATGTACTTTATGGTTTCGCTCCCGACCATTGCCCCGCTCATAGCCAACATCAAGTCCTCGCAAAATTTCCTTGATCCGCCATTGAAATCCGAGATGACCGGCCAAAGTAATGATATAGGCCACCACCTTCTTTCCGATCGAAAGTGCATCCGGGCTACGCTATCAGGTCGCCCGACTCGCAAACACCGTAATTAAACTCTGCCAGAACTTGCCGGGCTTGCCTTGCACTCAACTTCTTCTGTGTCTTAAAGAAGGTGTTTGCCACATTGTCTGTCACCACTGTAAAAATCCCAATTCTCACGAGGCGTCTCCATTGTTGCACAAGGCACTCATCAGGTCGCCATTTCTTTCTCATGCATTTGAGTAACACTGTTCTGCCCCATTTAGCTTCCGACTCAAACACACCCGGTGTCCTTCCGCACCAAGACTCCACCAAGGGCCTCTGTCCGAAGCATCGCCTCAATCCAAAGGAAGGTCCGGGGACAGTAACCGGCAAAAACCGGTTCTTTTCGGGAGATGGCTTGCCTGAGGCTTTCAAAAGCCATCCGACACTCTATGTCCCGCCCCCCATGCTCTTTTTCTGCAGCAAATTTGTCAATGGAGAGACAATATTTGAGTAGCCCTTTATGAATTCCTATAGTAGTTTGGTTAATCCGAGGAATGACCGCAACTCTGTCACTTTGGTAGGGGCTGGCCAATCGATCACCGCTTGCACCTTTCTTTCATCCATCCGAATCTGGCCTTCACTGATTTTATGACCCAAGAATGTGATCTGCTCCCTTGCAAACTCGCACTTCTATGGCTTCACATACGCTTGCGGTTCTCGTCGCCGAACACCTTTTTCAAGTGCATCTCGGGCTCTTTTAGAGTCTGGCTGTACACTACAATGTCATCTAAATAGAAAAACTACAAAAGCATCGAGATAGTCAAACAGTACATCATTCATTAAATTACAGAATGTTGCCGGGGCATTTGTGAGCCCAAATGGCATTACAAAAAATTCATATGAACCATAACGAGTTACACATGTGGTTTCACTATCACTCCGGCGATCCCACCAATAGCCCAATCTCAATTCCAGTTTTGTGAAGTACCGAGCTTTTGCCAATCACAAACACCCATCGCCAGCTGAATTCCGGGCATTTGTTTTTGATGGTTACCTTGTTGAGAGCTCCTAAGAAACCACACACACAGCGCGCATCGATCCATCATGTTTCTTCGAACGTAATTGTGTACTAAATGAGCCCCCGAGGGTCGGATCATGCCGGGCCGCTCAAAGAATCCTTTTCAATCATTTCAATTCCAAAGAATTATGTAGGCTATTTTGCAAGGGACTTTAAGAGGTCTGCCCTCGCAAGCACTCCGATCTGTGATCAATGGGTCTTCTGGGAGGCAACTTTAAAGTAACTCGAGGGCATGATGTCTCGACCTTTAGTATCCACCCACAAAGAGTCGTGAACTTCAAAGATCATGTCCTTCATGGATTTCCACCAAAGTCGCAAGGCATGTCTCGGGCCCCTCTTAAGCCCTTTCTTCGCCTGAAGGCCGACACCATCTTGCCTTCCAAGCCTCGCCTATCCCTTTCACTCGCAGCACAAAGCAAGGTCAAGTCTAATTAAAATCATAAGTCCACCTGCATTTAGGAATCGTAGCTCTTAGACTTGATAAGAAATCAATCCTGCGATTAGATTGAAATCAATCCAATGGAACATATAGTAAAATTCATTTTACCCTTCCATTCACCAACTCGCAGACATCCGTACGCCCGTATCCTTGTGCCTTACCGTTTCACCGCTGATCCGGCTTATCATCTACCGCTCGCATCAAGTCTCGAGGCTTCACCGTTGCGTAAATTGTGTGTGGCACCATTGGGTCACATCGCATTTCCTCGATCCTGAGCAAAGACGAACATGCATCAAAGTTTTGCGGGTCAAGTTCTCACCATCGACAGAGATACAATTGCAGCGATTCACTGAGGGTGAATCTGAATCGTTGTCGCTCGCTTATCCGGGCAAAGCGACCAAGGCACTCGCTTCCTTCTCAAGCGCCTTTGGCCTTTCATGGTGCCATTGCAAATGAAGATCCCATCGGTTTGGTTGTTCACAAGACAAAATTCTGTGGTTGTCTCCACAGTTTCATTTACAAATTTTCGTTCCCTTCCAGCCTTCCCACTCCTTCTATCAATTGCTGTTTTCCTTTCGACTTGCCCTTCGCCTCTATCCTGCTTTCGACTTGCCTGTGTGTTGATGAGTCACCATCTTGTAGTCCACCAAGGCCCACGGCAGCCATCGCAGTCAAGCAGTCACGAACTCCCCGTCTCCTTAGTTCGCTTTGTGCCCACCAGATCCCGAAATAAAGTTGAATAATTTGTCCTCATCTGACAGGTGTTCCGATATCCCACGATGGAACTAAATTCCTTCACATATTCTCACCGAACTCGTGTGCTTCAACCGGCTTCATGATCTCTCTCTAAGCCGTGCTGAATTCCAGGGGGTAGGAATTGTTCCTTTAGTTCCCTTCGTAGTCTCCTAGACAATCCGGGCCTTCAGACTCTCGCATCATCTCCCATCCGAGTGCGCTCCATAATCTTTGCATCACCATATAGGTACATGCTGCTATATATACCATTTCACTATCGTGCACATGAGCGTACTCAAGAACTGCCTTCCATGTCCCATAGAAATTTTCCACCTTAGCATTTCGCACCCTAAACCCTCGGGTTCCCGTACACGTACCTGGGGCCACAGCCTTTAGGATTGGAGATTTCAAGCCCCATGGGATTGCACTCGCATCCCGGTACTCTGGCCATCAATGCTCAGATCGGGCTTTTGAGAGCATCGATCCGTTTCCCCGCATAATTATCGGGCCTCCACCGATTGGGCGCGGCACTTCAAACCGCCATTGAGTCTCGCAACGCCTGCGCCTTCATCCTTAGGCCAATCTCCCAACAACGTTTCCAACCGGGCCATCCATTCCTTCAATCGTTCCCCAGCCATCTTTGGATGCTCTGATACCACTTGTCACACCCCTGATTTATCACAATGAATTTTTCACCTTCTGGCAAGCAGGCTAACTCTTTTAGCCAACCTTTTCCTCAGCAGTTGTTCTCAAAAGCAATGTATAAGACACTAAGAATTTACAGGAAATGATCCCAACTTGTATTGCAATAAAACTGTCAAGTGCAGTGCACTTCTCAACATATAAGATATTACAAAATACAGGAAATTAGGCACACTCTCTAACCCCATCAAAGTTAAAGACTACATCCTTTTATAGACTTTGGTGTCTATTGCCAACCTTGGTGACTCTTCCCAACAGGTGCCCATTCCCTCCACTGTTTGAATTCGAATCTGCCTCCCATATACAAAAATCTGCCCAACTGAGCGATGTCTCCCGAATTTGAAACTGGGCTCTCATTTTCAACCAAACTCGCACTTGTTTTCCATAAGTGCATGTCCATCATAATCTATCATGGACCTACCGTTGGTCCGCAATGTGATTCACCATGTGCACCACCATGGTTTGCCTGTTTTTTATTAGTGCCCTCATAGGTCTAAGGCATACCTATGAGGTCCTCGTGATCCGACCAACGTTTAGGCATCCGAGGGGGTAATTAGGTTCCTGCCTAGTGCATTCTTAAACACTGTGTTTCGCTTATCACATGACAAGCTACGCGGTGCTCCTCGCCTAGCGTGCCTAGGCACCTGCTGCTCCCCGCCTAGTGCCTTGAACCACCCAGTGTTGCCTGGCCCGGTAAGCTTAGACACCTGCCTGGCCACTCATGACACACCAAAATAAGGTGCCTGCTTAGTGCATGCCTGCACACCCGGCTCCCTGGCCTAATGCCAACGACACGCCTGGTGCAAAGATGACCCAATGCATGCCCAGACACTATGATTCCCGCCTAGCGCATGCCCAGACACCTGGGTGTTCTCAAATTCTCTAGCGCCCACAACATTACCCATGGCAAAGCCTGCCTGCATGCCCAGATACAGACTCCTACTAGCGCATGCCCAGACGTAAGTGCCTCGCCCTGCACCAACACATGGCTAGGGCAAGATGCTCCCCGCCTAGTGCATGCCTAGACCTGACTCCTGGGCCTAGTGCAAGCTCAGACAGGTGCCTCACCAGTGCCATGACATTCCCAGCAAGGTTCCTGCCCCAGCGCATCGCAGTAATGATGCCTCGCCTACTACCATGACATGTCAAGGCAGATGCCCTCGGCCTAGCTAGGCATACCTAGGCACGCAGCCCCTTCGCCTAGTCGCAAATTAGGCAAGCTGCCTTGTCCCGCAAAGCTAGACACGAACCGGCCCACATGAAACATACCAAAATAAGGTGCCCTACCATCGCCAACACACATGCCCAGCAAGATGCCCTCGGCCTAATGCATGCCCAGACGGACTCCTCTACCTGTTCATGCCTAGACCCATCTCCCGCCTAGCACAAACACATGCCTAGGGCACATGCCTCGCCTAGTGCATGCCCATAGACACTCCGCAATCCCGCCTCAGTGCATGCCTAGACATCACTTCACCCTAGTGCCATGACATGCCTAGGCAAGGTTCCTCAGCTTAGTGCATGCCTAAAAACGGTGCCTCGGCCTACAACCAAGACATGCCAAGGCAGGGTGCCTCGCCTAAGGCATGCTTAAGCACGGAGCCGCGTGTCACACCCTCACTCATGGAAATCCCCTCTCTTGATCATATGGAGCCATGAGGCTTATATAGGGAGTGTGGAAGATTCTAGAGACTGAGAGACTTCCCTTGCTAGAAGGACGTGGAAGGTCTAGAAGATTCTGAGAAGTCCACACTTGTGTGGAAGGGTATGGAAGGAATGAGATCATCCTAGGTTCTTCTCGAGACCTTCAGACATATGCGTACATAATAGAATATTCTAGAATTTTCTAGGGTTTCATGGGAACCTTCAAAGGTTCTACACTTCCATAGGTGGCTATATAAGGAGGTAGACCTCATTTGCAAACTCAACTTGAGAACTGCCAAGAGCTCTCAAAGCATTGTAAAAGCAGCTTCTCATTCTTCAATAAAGCAGCTTTTTCCTTTCAAGTCGTTTCTCTCGTTTTTCAGTCAGTCGTAGTGTAGCTTCCAGCCAGCAAGGCAAGCGGGAGGTCGACTAGCAACATCCGAGGCGAGTTGTCTAAGTGCCGCGACGGGAGCTTAGCAGAAGACTAAGTCCGTGACGCTGGTAGTCGTAGCCGGCTATGGCGTGTAGGAATTCTTCGAGGATTAGCAATGTCGAGCTCTCATGTAGAAGAAGTTGCCGAGCAAGTCCGGGGAAGGGACCAAGACCCTCCCGCTAAGGGAGCGTGGAAAGAAGGACAAGTCTCGTGATCTCTCACGAGCTTGGACAAGCCAGACGCGGTTGGAGATCGCGATGGCGACACCAAGGAGTGGACCTCGCGGAGCAGAGTGCATGGAGTAAGGCCGTGCGATCTCGTGGTGCATCTAGGACCTTCAAGAGGGGATCCATGGTCACGGCCCAAGGTGGTGTCGCATTTAGAGTTTATGAAGGTCCTAGACATGCTCATTAGAGTCAAGAGCGAGGTCTTGACCTAAAGACTAAGAAGAGTTAAGGCAAAAGGTGGCTATTTATGAGTAAAATATTTGTCACCCTGCTATGGCCACCCATGAAGCGCCTGCGGGTGGAGGTGCCAAGCCACACCTTCATCGGGGAGTAGGGATGCTGAAGGAGCTTGGATAACTACCTCGTGCGTCATGGAAAGATATTTCGGCGCAATACGCTTAACCGACGATGCTACTAAGGTACGCACGACTACTCTCTATCTCACCGGAGCAATGCTACTTCTACGGTGGCGAAGGTTTATGGATATAGTGATCAGTACCATAGACACGTGGGCGGATTTCAAAAGAGAAATCAAAAAGACTTCTAATTTCCGGGAGTGATGTGTGGATACATAAGACGAAAATCAAAAGACTGCACACGGATCGATCCGCGACCATGTCAAGGAGTTCTCTTCCTCATGCCGGTGCGCCCATGAATGAGAATGAGCTTCTTTCAACCTACGGAGAACCTACAAGGTCGGGTCGAAAGCAAGAGTTGAGGAGACGTGGTGTTCAAGACTTAGCCACTACCATGGCAAAGAGCGCAGTCTCTCGCGGATTTTCGGGTGGGAGATTCGCCTCACCAAGACATCTTTCAAGGGTAGCCATGTCAAAGCGTGGGAGACAAGGGCTGCCAAAGCCACAACACTAAGGAAGGATCAAAGTGCCTCTACCAACAAAGCAGGGCAAGAGCGGGGGACAAACGCCGAGAGATTTTTGCCAAAGACTAATCAAGCTTCTCGTGCAACTAATTATCAGTACCTGAATGTCCAAGAAGGAAGGCCTCAACGCCTTGATCAGAGGAGACCGAACAAGAGGGTGATGATGCTCACACGGGGTCAATGCGCTTGTTGAATGCCCTCAAGGTCAAGCACCCAGGAGCAGCCAAAGTTGCGGGACTCATGTACATGGAGGCCAAGGGGTGAGCGGGATGTCCATCAAGGCCATGATAGACACCTGCCACACACAACTTCGCCTCGTGAGAGGTGCAAGAAGACTCAAGCTCCAGACATCCATGAGTGCGCATGGCTCAAGGCGCTTAACCCGCCGCAAGCCATCACAAGGAGTAGCTCAGGTAACAATGAAGATCGGGCAAAGGTTGAGGTTAATCTCACTGCAAACGCGGAGCGACTTCAAGATATGGTTCGATGACTTCTTCTCCGTGCAAAGCCATGCTCTCACTTTTCTACGCCTACGTTAACAAGAGAGGCCCATGGTGTCTACAACTCATCGAGGTAAAACAGACCTATACCGTCGCTATGCACCAGAAAAGGGGTTGAAAAAGAAAGAGGTGACCAACATGGTGGCTCTTAAGGAAGACCCAATTGACCCTATGGGAGATCCTATGCCCATGGAAGTCAAGAAGGTTCTAGATGAGTTTAAGGATGTAATGCCACCGGAGCTACCCAAAAAGCTCGCACCTAGGAGGAGGAAACATCTGCAAGATCGAAAGTTGGAGCCTTTACAAACTCCGCCACGGGCCCTACAGATGGCAATCTCGCAGTCGAGGAAGTTAAGAAGACAATCGAAGGAGTTTGCTGGATCGGATTCATCCAACATCTAAGGCTCCCTATGGTGCGCCTGCCTGCTTCAAAGAAGCACGACGGGTCTCCTACGATGTGCATTGATTCCACGGAGCTCAACAAGGTGACTACCAAGAGAACAAGTATCCCATCCTCCGATCGCCGATTTATTTGATCAACTTGGTAGAGCAAGGTACTTCACGGTCGACTTGCGACCCGCTACTACCGTTGAGGATAGCCAGGCTGATGAGCCAAGACTACGCGCGTAATCTGAGGTATGGCTCCTTAAGTGAGTTCCTGATGCCCTTCGGGTCTTACTAATGCACCCGCTACATTCTCGCACTTTGATGAACAAGATATTCCATCCTTTCGATAAGTTTGGTGGTATATCTAGAGAGATATAGTAGGTAATAATTTGTTAACATGTTGATCATCATGTGTGTTCCGCCATATGCGTAATGAGTTATAAGGTACAAGGAGAAATGCCTTTTCGCTGAGAGCACTTAAAGACATCGCATCGCTGGACATAAAGCCTCACGACGATGAAAAACAAGATCAAAGCCCATCCAGAATGGATGCCTCTACTACAAAAGTTGGCCAACTAAGGTCCTTCGGCCTTAGTCAACTACTATCATGGTATTATCGCGCACTCAACAAGAGTAGCTCCATCGACGCACCTTTCAAGAAGAGTAAGGCATTGACGGATGAGAAATGCCACTGAAGCCTTGAAGACTCGAAGAAGGCCATAATCTGAGGAGCCTGTTGGCGTCTAATTTCGACCACACCAAGGTATATCTGAGGTACACACCGATGCTCGATCATCGGGAGTTTCTGTGGCGAAAGTACAATTTACAGCTTTTGAAAGTCGCAAGCTCAATGACACTAGCGCGGTACAGACCGTTTAAGAGAAAGAGATGACTAAGAATCATCCATTGTCATGACACGGAGACATCTATTCGGCCAGGTCCCACTTCATAGTGAAGACAGACAATGTTGCTACTAGCTACTCTTCCAGACCTAGCTAAGCCCAAGGTGCAAGGCGTGCAAGACTCTCTTTGGCCGAAGCCACACACGCTGAGTACAAGCCGTGCAGCCTAATCACGTACTGGCGTTTTAAGTCGTAAGGCGAGCCTGAAGATTCATTTAATTTCCGCCCAACCCGTGAGAGACAAGCGACTTCATAAAGGAGGGGCTGCAACATGCCCAAGGCAAGAGTCTCATCGCGCTTGGCTCGAGGAAAGACGAGACGAGCTTTGGGGTAGAGGATGGCCTACTCTACACTAAGGGGAAGCGTGCCTCTATGTGCCTAAGGAAGCATCTGGTGAATCTCATCAAGGAGTAACACGATCTAAACGAACGCCGGACATCCAAATATAAATCACGCGTACTACTAGAGTCCGTCTACCATCGCTGAATGATACGGATGATGTGGAGACATATCGTGAGGACTTGTTCCCAGGTGCCAACAAGACAAGGTGGAGCAACATCGCCCCTAGGGATTGTTGAGCCACTACCTATACAGAGCGCCTGGGAGAGGCCACTATGGACTCATCATTCGGCCTACCCAAGTCCGAGGACATGGATCTATCATAGTGGCGGTGGACTGCTTTCAAGTATGCTATTTCATAGCAACTAAGGATTGCACACGAGGAGACCCACTGTACTATTCCTCAAGAACGTGGGCGGCGATTGTGGCTACCAAAGTTCATCATCAATGATCGCGGACTCTCGCGCTTCATCGGGAAGTTTTCGACGGTTCTCTTCGCCTCTTCAAGCTCACAAGCACGAGCTTCACTTCTCTACTAGCTTTCACCTCGACTGATGGTAGACAGACCGGTGAACGCCCTATTAGAGCTCATACTGAGGCACTTTTGTGAGCTAATCGCATCGATCAAGCAGCTGACGATGTGGCTCGCTTCTCCTATAATCTACGGTGAGAAACGAGGCAACCGAGAGGAGTCCGTTCGAGATAGTAATGGGGCAACAACCGATGACTCCTCACACCCTAGCTAGGGGATACACCGGGAAGAGTCCAGCGGCCTACAAATTTGCTAAAGGATGGCACGAGCAAGCTGGCATAGCGTGCTCATAGTTAGAGAAGGTCGCTAAGAAGATGAAGTTATCGACAAGAAGAGAGACACGCAGAGTTCCGTGTCGAGACTATGCTTGTCAAGCTCATACCTCTGAACAGCCAAGCCCCGGAAGTGCACAAAGGACTTGTGAGGAAGTATGAATGCCCCTTTCTCATACAGGGACGGGTTAGTAAGGTGTGCTACAAGATCGAGTTACCACAAAGGCTAAAGATTCATCCTGTCTTCCATGTCACACCCAAAGCCATATCACGAAGATGCGAGGATCCGTGCCGAGGATTTCTACGAGGCACCTACAAGAAGTGGTCACGCCCGCGACAAGGAGTGACTACGATCATGGTGCATCTTGTCCAGGAAGAATAACTTTCGTTCTACAAAGAATACTTCTAATGAAGTGGGAAGGGACTACCGTAGAGCGAAGCCGGGCTGGGGAGCTAGCGCATACTTTGTGGCGCCTGCAAACAAGATCACGCTCGGGCCAAAGATCAACGAGACATCCGCGAAGCCAGCGGGAGAATGTCACACCTCACTCATGGAAAGCCCCTTTCTGGATCATATGGAGCCAGTGAGGGCTTATAGGAGGTGGGAAGATTCTAGAGATCGAGAGATCGTCCCTTTTCTGTGGCTGGGAATGTGGAAGGTCTCTAGAAGACTTCCGAGAAGTCCACACTTCATATGAAGGTATGGAAGGAAGGAGATCATCCAGTGCTCTTCGAGACCTCAGACATATGTACATAAGGAATATCAGAATTCTCTAGGCTTGTGGGGAACCTTCAAAGGTTTCTACACACTTCCATGGCTATATATGAGGTGGTGGCCTCATTTGCAAACCAACTCGAGAACCAAGCCAAGAGCCTCAAAGCATCAGAAGACATTCTTCAATAAAGGTTTTTCCTTCAAGTAGCTCTTCTCAGTTCTCTTCGTCTGCCGTGGGCAGAAGCCAGCCAGCAAGGCAAGCTGGATACCGACTTCAAGAACATCCGAGGGCCAGTCTGCCCAAGTGTCGCACTGAGCTTTACAAAGAAGACTAAGTCCCGTGACGATCGCGCCTAGTGCCGTGAACTCCTAGGCAAAAGTGCTCCTGGCCTAGTGCCAAGACACACGCTGGCAGCTCTACTCGCTACATGACATACCCAAACAAGGTGCCCGCCTAGCACACTACATGACGCTCTGCCCCGCGTCGCCTGCACATGGTGCCCCACTAGTGCTGCCACGCCCAGCCTCTGCTCCTCGAAGGTCTAATGCAATGACGTGCCAAGATAGGTGCCTTCGCCTAGTACATGCCTAGACATGGTGATTCTACCGCGCATGCTCTGCGACACGCGCAGTCCCGCCTGGGCACCATGCCTAGACACCTGCTTCTCGGCCTAGTGCCGATGAAATGCCAGACAGCATGCCCCTCTGGCCTATGTTTTCCCAGACAAGGTACTTTCAAGCCCATTTCATGACATGCCTAGAAAAGATGCCTCGGCTTAGTGCATGCCTAGGAACTGCTTCAACC
>JAEQBH010009334.1:0-196518 GCA_016808115.1 Tetrastigma voinierianum | reverse complement strand
TCTTGAGTCTAGGCATTAGATAGTGAGAATTTTAAAGCTAGGGTGGAAAAAGTGGGAAGTACCTAACCTAAGTATTATAGGCTTTCTACTCATCTCAAGTGATTTGAACTCACCATGAGTTTAAGTTGTTTAATAGGGTTTTTGTGGGCACCATGAGCTCGAGCTGGGGTTTCCTGCGATCGGCCTAGCCAGACTGATAGGACCCAGGCCACTGAAATCAGCCCGGGACGGAGTGAATAGGCGAGAGGCCAGGAAGAATCTTCTTTCAGGTGCCCGGGCACCTCTCACCCCGGACGATCCTTTCCCGATGCGCCCTGGTGCCCGGATGCCTACTCACCCGGATGCTTCCTTTCACGATCGTGACTACACGAAAGCCTTATGGCTCTCCATGATATAAGTATATGTTCTCCCCGAAAATCGATCACCCAGCCTCCCAGTAGAATAGGAAGAGCGTTCCCAGCCCGGCCCGGCAGTTCGGGAAACGCGGTTACATAAAAAGAAGAAACAAATCCATCCCTTCCATAAATGAAGCCACCTTCCCCTACCTTTAGCAGGAAGAAATGGAATCCACTCTCCATGAAGGTGGATCTCCCTGCTCCTCGCCAAAAAGAAAGAATCACACCACTTAGGATAGTGCGACATTCTCGATTAAGATAACCGGTTCCTAGCGCTCGATCTTTTGAAAAATCTAACTGTCATCGGAGGGACCGGCGAAAACACCGTCGTCTTCTTGTTTTTGTTTTGCGGGTTCTGGTAGGCTAGTGGCCCAGTGAATGCCTGACGATCCAGGCTTTAATTTCGGAGACTGGTGGTGTGATACGTAAAGGCTTGGCCGGCGAAATCTGAGCGTGCGAGCGCTTGGGTACACGGCTCTGAGTGATCTCGATCTCGAAGCCTTTGCCATTCTTGAACATCCGCCGGACGTCGGAACTCCTTTGTCGTGTCTGCTTGACCAATGACCCATCCCACGAGGAGCCGGTTCCTATACAGGCAGCGAGAAATGAGGCGAAACGAGAGGCGACTGAGGCTGGTGGTGAGTTGCGAATACCGCGCGACGGGTGCGAGAGGATAATGGCGCTGTGAACCCCGGTTGGAGGCGACGGTAGAAATCCGCGAGGACCTCTTTGCCCACTTCCTCCATCTCGTCCGTCTAAAGGAAATGAGGCGTGCAGATGACATTGACCTGCGGCGGATGGCCGAGTTATCTTAAACGACTCTCGCTCTGGCGTTCTGTCTAGTCATGAAACCTATTAATCGAAAAGGCCCCCTTGTTGACAGCAGATCCATCGATCTCTGCGCCTTGTAACCAGCCGGAGTACGGAAAACCCGGCGAGGGGCCCGCGCGGTGAGCTGGCTCATGAATATGTGCTGAGCGACCTGGGGCGTCGCCACGATACCTCCATGTACCCTCCCTTGAGGTTCTTCTGCAGCCCCTTTACATGTTTTCTCCTCACAGCCTCAGAGTGCCACGGCTACATCTTTATCCTACTGGTCATTATATTGCCTTGGATTATGACCCTCATGACTTACATCTTGTCGCCGCGTATCACGATGCTGCCGTCCGTGCGATCCATCCCCACACATTCCCGACAGCGATGATCCTCGATGGGACGATCGACTTATGTGTAAAGTGTTCCGCCCGGCCTGGTGCGACTTTGGCACGGTTCCACAAAGCCAGAGAGGATCGATAACTCATTCGATGAGTTGTGGGCTGTTAGTCTCCAGTATCTATGCTCGATGGCGAAAGGGAATATGACTCCCTCGGGGCTATCCTCGAAGCAGAGAGTCGAATCCATTTAGGGACTTACCCCACCGTAAAGTTCTGGGACATTTATCCGGCGGATTAATATTCTGATATGGATGTGGTCTGTGAAACTTAGAAGAAGCTTTGGGTGAGCCACCCCCGTTCTTCAGGTCTTTATCCATGGGTCCCAGCCCACAAGCTATGGAAGAATTGTATCGGCGGGCGGGATAAGTTCTCCATATTTGGAAGACAACACGGTCGGGTAGCCTCGCGGTGTGATAACCACGGAGGGGGTGGCGTTCCTCGGCCTGAGGCTGTCAGAACGGAAGAGCAGCGAACGGTCGAAGCGCCAGAAGGGCGGTCAAGAAAGAGGCCCCCCCGGGTTCCTCCTCTCAGCTTATCGCATGTTGGCTCCTACCCTTATCCGGGACCTCCTGGGTTGGTGGCCCCCACATGGTGCCAGAACCCATTGTGAAAATCACTAGGTGTGATTATCTGGAATGTGGCCGAAACCAACCTTACCAAAGCATTCTAGTGGAAAAACTTGTATTGATTTGGGCACCTCGTAAGATATATTGAGCTGACCGCGGGGGTAGCGGTCCTCCTACGAGTAACGAAATTTCGTTGTTGATATTGAGCATGCCTCGGACTAGGCGGGCTATCAACTATCTTGGGGGCCGGTCGTGTGATGTCGATCCAGCCCGGAGGAAAATGTAGGGGCCGGTCGAGCCGAGGTAAACAGTCGACGCAGGGATGGGGGTCTTGTGATCGCCGGTCGGGTTCGGGGTTTAGCGAGGCTCGACTCGACTCGTTAACATTTCGAGTCGAGCTCGAGCTCGAGTTGAGCTTACTCGAGTCGAGTTTTGATCAAGTAGAGTCCGAGTAGCTCGCGAGTTGTCTCGTTTCATTAGCACCCCTAATTATTATATATTCAACTTTAGGAGAATCGGTGTATGGAATATATATATATATATATATATATATATATATATATATATATATATATATATATATATATATATATTTATCAAATTTATAATACTAACTTATTAATATAATTTATAGAATAATATCCTATTCTCTTACATCTTTCTTTAAAGAAAATTAATTATTTTAAAATAAATATTTATAACTAAATAAATAATAAAATGTATGATTGTTAAGAATAAAAAATAGAGATATATTATTTATGTCATCCCCCAAGTAGAGATATAAAATTAAAAAAAACTTTTAAAATTTTATATACAAAAATATTCGAGTTTCTCGCGAGTTTTTCGAGTCGAGTTACGAGTTGCTCAGCTCGACTAGTTAACATTTCGAGTCGAGCTCCTGCAGTCGAGTTTTAGTAGGGGTAGTCCAGAGTAGCTCGTGGAGTTGTCTGCGTCTCATTAGCACCTACGGGAGGGCACCACTCTGGCTCGGTAGATTGTGACTAGATATCCTTTCCCACATTAACCTACCAGGGTCGTTACCTAATTCGATGCCTGTGTTCTTGTGTGTATTAATAGTTTTGATGTGCGCAGGGGTCCTCATGCGATCCGAGCTGATGCGGCCGTTTACTACACCTCCGGCCTTTAAGCATATGAGAGTCGCTTGATCATCTCGATTCGGTAGCTTGAGTTTTGTCAGGTTAATGGGTACCGATAGTTGGGGACATCGCCTTGCTCGGTCGGGGCGGTCGTCAACTTCGGCAAGTACTATTCGGTGGTAGAACTTGGGGGCCTCATAATACCATCTAGGTCGAACTGGCTGCACATCACCATGAAGCGCACCCTCCAGCGTGCATTAAATCGGCTACTGGCTGCGCGTTCGATGAAGTTAACAGCCCGGGAAGCCGGTTAGCTCACGCGGTACTATCGACTCTTAATGCGAGGGGCGAGCAGGGAGTGCTCAGTGAACCATCCCTTGAGGATCGACCTCACTTGACTAACTTGTCACAATCATCCACCCGACGCCTTGGAGGATGAGCGCTAGCGGTTGATCCCCTTAGGCTCTACGCCCATAGCGGGGCGGGACGGACACGTGTGTTAGTACCCTCTGTCAGGAGGAGAAGGCCCCAATTATGCCATGTGTTGCGGGTTGAACAACGATGTATTTGCTTGGACCCGTGCGAGATATGGCCAGGAATAAGCCACCTACCTTACGCATCATAGACTAAATGTCTTGTCCCTTGTGAGACCAGGCCAGTGGCGCTTTTGTAGGATCAACACTTGGTCATCGGGCCAGGGGTGGAGTAATCTTACGCATAGCAGTTTATCGAAGCGATTTAGTACGGGAATGGTTGGTAGCAGTGGTGGTTGTCCCGAAGAGAACGAATGGAGTATGTGTTGATTACCGCGGACTCGATGGCCTTTATCAAAGGCGACTTCCTTTTGCCGCGTAGATTGATTAGATTATGGGCGCCGGTAGAGCCGCAGTACTATCTTTTGGATGCCTTATCGGGATATCACCGGGATCACATGCCCAGGATCTTGGAAAAACATCTTTATCCTCCCATGGACTCTCTTGTACAATGTGATGCCTTTCGGCTTGAAGAATGTTGGGGCCACCTATCAAAGGTTGGGGACGAAGATGTTTGACCAGATTCCACTGTATCTGATGGAAGTCGCATATTGATGATATCTTTGGTAAAATCAGCGGCGCCCGGATCCGCAGCTGCGCATCTCAACCAGAGACATTAGGCACTCCTCGAGTGGCTGGCTGAACCTTTTAAAATGCGCCTTGGTCGGCGAGTTCCTCGGCACATGGTAACGAGGGAATAGAGCTAATCTGCATGGCAAGGCCGTCACCGCGATGTGGCTGGCTCGAAGGGGATCGGCGACTAACCGTGGTAGCGCGTCTTGGCGGTACTATTTCGGTTCACGCGGGCCAGTTTAGAAACCCTTCGCCGCTACCAAGAGCCGGTAGTAAATGGAATGAGGAATGCAACCAGGCATTCATGAAAATCAAGAAATACCTGATAGAGCCCCCGATTCTTGTGACGGACTTGGGTGACACGCTCACACCTACAGTAGCCTGCGATATAGCGATGGCGTGCTGGCATTAGAGTGTGGGGATCTTGTGAAGTTGAAGCAGTGTTCTTTTGTCGGCAAATCTACGCCCAGGCTGAGACCAGGGATCTGCCCACCTAGAACGAGATGCAGCCCCTCCAGACAGGCGCGGCTGCCATACTGGGCTGACCATTGTGGTCTTAGCGATCTTTCACCTGCAGAGACATGAATTCTTAAACTTTGATATGTCGGGAAGGATGGCCCAGTTAGGCAATGGAGTTAGCGGTATGGCATCGATGCCGGCCGGGACTTTTGAAGAAGTGAGTCTTGTGGCATCTGTCGCGGCCGAACACTGCCTGGATAAAAGCGGGTGGTAGACACTCTGCGTGTGCGGGCTCTGATGGCTGGCGGGCATTAGTCTCTGATTAACCTCCTAGCAGGGGAGAGGATTGAAGCAGGGCGGTACGGTTAGGCCCCAGCCTTCTGACCAACAGATCAAAAATCTGAGGCCATGATAGCCCAGGACTCGAGCTGCCTTCGCCGTAGGGTAGCGACGTCTTCCAGTTGAGGCGATTCCACGGTAGTTGTCCGAGACCCGGGGTTAAACATGAAGTCAGTCGAGGGGATCCTGGAATGGCGATAGCTACAGTCAGCGAGGGTAAACCTCGGCACGAAACTTGGGCATATCCAGAACTATGGAAGGCAGAATACGCCCAGCCATCGTGGCGCTTCATTACCAAATGAAGCGTATTTCTCCCAATCTATTATCAAGCTGGACTCGATGTGCATGCCCAGTAAGCCGGGATAAAGAAGTTTGATCATGGATAGACCCGTCGGCCGCCATAGCCACGCGAGCTGACTACTGGCAAGCGGAGACAGGCTCACGGGTTGAGATTGAGTCGGGATCGATTCTCCATGATAGACGGGCGGGCTATCTGTTGATCCACAGGCGGGACCATGATGTTGTCTAACCCAGAACCGGGCGTTATGTTTGAATTGCATGAGAGGCATATCGAATCACCAGGAAGAACTCTGGCACAGGGCTCCACCTGGGAATGTTAGTGCCGCTATGAAGTCGAGCCCAAGTGTCGATTACGTGTCAGTATGATCCTTGCCTGCTTGAATGTCCCTAGTCTTGAAATCTGGTCTGAACTTAGTCATAATCTGTAGTAGCATTCAGCTCGATAAGGGGATTGATATAGTGGGTGCTTCCTTTGCAGGTTCAAAGAAACTATTCTATTGGTGCATCTGGAGTGGCCTAATAAATGGATAGAGGCTAACGCTTTCTCCTCAATCAAAGATAGAGATTTTACTCGGTTTATCTGGAAAACATTTGTGCGTCGGTTCGTAATCCCAAGATCAATGGAAGTGTCCAGATAATGGGCGCGGTTGACAGTAGAGTCTAGGGACTTACTAGGAGTGAGATAAAAAATTTATACTCTACCCTGGTATCGCAGAAACATCAGTGAAAAGAGAGCCTCAGCAAAATCTGTCGGCAGAAAAGCGGTTAGACTCAGCCAAAAAGGGAAATGGGTGGAAGAGCTCAGGGTTGCTCTGGGCTACCATCGGGGAACCCGCTGTACATAGCGGCATCTATGGCACTGCGCTCACCAGGGATGGAAGTCGTTATCCCCATGAAATTGATGCGCCACCATCGGATGTTTATAATGAAGTCGATGTGGAATCAGCGGCCAGGGAGTTAGGCGTGGTGATGGTGAGAGCGCGACGATCCGTAACGTCTGCCAGCGCTGACGGGCTATTATGTGAGGCGGGTAGCCGAGGTGGCGTGAGCGTGCGGTCCACGCGGCGAGAGAGTTTGAGAATGCTGGGTCTGCTGCGAGGGGAAATTCTAACTATTGGGAAGGACCTGCATAATAGTGACGTGAGCCGGTGGAAACTAGCGAATCTGTGTTATCGTCTAAAGCAGATGGAACCCTATTGCACATGTTATGGAAAGCCATACCCCAAGAAGGTATTATCGATAAAAGAATATCTTTATTTTGCTAACATGTCTTGTATATTATTTTCATTATCTGAGGTCAATTAAAAAGCTTGGATCGCGTGTAGTAGGCAGTACTATCCGGCCTGAATGCGTCTGGCCCCACGGTCGAATTCGCTTGGGATGACTGTTAAATGACTATCAGTGACTGAATATGTCAAGGCTGAGTCAGATTCAAAGCTTGGATGTTGTGATAAAATGACCCTATCCCGAACCGACATAGATAACACCTATTTGAAATTGAATCACAACGGATAACATATTGAATGACTATCAAACGACAGCAACCACCGTGGCTCCATAAATGATTTCTACCACCACCACGTACGCTCGAAGATGGTGCGGCAACAAAAATCAATACAAACTCGGTGTGCGACGTAAGCGTCTGACAAGGCATCAAACAAAAGTAACAAAGCAAAAAGGGATGTAAATTGTTTGATACGAAAACGAATAGTTGAGTCTCGCCTACGCCGAAGCAGCGAAGCCCTAATTAGAAGCGACATCCTTAACCCGTAGTCAGGTGAAGTGAGACCCATCAGTAGCCTGTCTCAGACGGGTGGTGAAGTGATTCTCGGACGTTCCTCCTACTAACGGTGAATTTGGATCAGGGTGGAACGACTGGAACAGGTGCTTGAAGAGCTGACAGGGGTTATGTGAGAACTCACAGGTTAAGCGGAGATGAAGGATCAGACATTCCATCAGATGGGGCTTGCTCCCTCATATGTTGTGTGTAAAACCGCAACTGACCATGTGCCCATAGTTGAGCCAATGATGTTCTTGCACCATCGAACTCGGCCTCCATTGCCTCTCTATCGGCCAAGCGACTTCACGGAGGCGGCGAAATCATCCTTTATGGTCCCGAGCTCGAAATCAAGGAAAATTAAACTCGTCGAATCCAAGCGTACATTTTCTTATCATCTTTGTACAAGCCTCCTGTGAGGACAATGCGCCACGAGAAACTGCGTTCCGGACTCCACCTTGGGCGGCGCTTTGTAACCATGAGAGCCGCGGCTGAACCGAGCTGACTCAAACTCCATCACGTACTTTCGGGCATTAGCGACGCCGATCTCCAACTTGGCCATCGACGCCTCATGTGTGCCATATCCCTCTCGACCTCGGCCGGGCGGCTCTTCGGCCAGTTCCGCGCCCAGCTCCAGCTCCCGAGGAGGCGACACGCCTTTCGGCCCCCTTTGTAGGCTTTCTGCGTCTCGTTAGGTCATTCGGCCGGACATATAATTGCGACCGTTCGACATCATAGCGAGCTCGAACTTCCGTGATCTTTGAAGCGCCGTATTCGAGATAAGCGACGGCTTGACGCGTAAAGAAACCCATTAGGAATCGGGAATCAAGCATTTCTTGTGTATCACATAACGAACGTACATCACTTGCGGTTCGGTCGATTGAACGTAGTTATGGTTATGGACTTGTATCCTGTCATCGATAATCCTTCCGGATGTCTTCCTTAGGGTCCCTGCGAAGGGCGCTCAGTGTAGTCCTCGCGAGCCATGCCCGGCGATGGCATCGAGCATCAATGCGGATATAAATTGTCCATTTGAGTAATTGGACTCTCCACGATTAGGCTCGGCGCGTATGATATACTTCACCCTTGGCATCTTGGGGCCAGATACTTCCTCTCCGGGAGGGCTCAAGGCCACCGGGAGGAGCATAACAGTTAGGTTTCAAATAACTCCAGGCAATGTGGGCCTTAGCGGCACAGGCTGCATCAAAGCATACCCCAGCCACGCTAAGTTGACCCACGTCAGTGGGAGGGATCACCTTAAGTGCACTGGCCAGGGATGAAGCCTCCTTTGACTCTATCAGGGCGGCCAGCTCTGTGTTTGATCTGTGAGCCCCCGTCGGAGAGCCCCAGGGATGTGTGGCTTGCACCTGCAGACACTCCATGTGTGAGAGTGACTAGGTCGCTGACTGGCAGAGGCGATCATCGGACTCAGCTGTCGGAACTCATTGCGCCTCCTGCTGCGGGCGGCGTAAATGTCACGAGCCATCGTCCTTTCCTCTTAGTTCCTCCTCCTCGAATCCTGGAAATCCTCGGTGTTCGGCACTAACCCGGGAACAAATCCTCCTGTAAGGGCCAGGCGGTCACATGCCGGCGTCCCTTTTCATTTAATCTTTACCACTCGGGGGGCAAATCCAGCCACTCGCTCGACGAAGGTCGTTCGGGACGGCTACTCACAGTTCTCAGGCCCAAGGCAGGATGAAGCCGGTGGAATCCTCATTTAAGGGAAGTGGGCGAACCAGCACTTCGGCACCACGCGCAGGCAATGCCTCAGTGACCAGATTGGCCCAGAGGATGGTGTGCTGAATCCGAGACAGCGTAGGTCGACAATGTGAATCTCCCGCTTCCGCGATGTCCGAAGCGACGGTCGGAGATAATGGGGAGGGTGTAAGGGTACGGGTTGCGCCTCCGCAGTGAATATATCATCTAGAGTTAGAACCTTGTGTATTGACCGCTCTGCTCGGAAATCTCTGATAGCCGGCGAATTTTCTCGAAGCTCGACTTCTCCACCTAGTTCACCAGCCTGCCTCGCCAAGCCTTCCCACTATATGAAGCTGACAGGGTTAGTCATCATAACACACTAAAATATCGAGGAAAAGTGGTCGGGCCGGAATTACAACGACCACACTGGGAAGGCGGGGCCGGGTTGATATTAAGCGGAGCGGGGGCGGGGACTCATCCGGGGTCCCTCACTGGCAACCTGCACAAGCCTCGTCTTGGGTGAGTACGGGGAGCCAGTTAATAACTGAGTTGGGGGTTCAAAAGCGAACACATGAACATCAGGTTGCCTTGTATTCACCAGAAAATAAATTATCTAATCGACCGATGAGAGATCGGGTTGGTATAGGTGGTTCCCACAGCCCGCGTAGTACTGAGTCAAAATAAGTGGCGTTGGGGTGGATAAGGCCAGGGCGCCTTGGTAGAATAAAAATTGTATTCAAGTGTTGGCCGCGGGGGCGCGGCCGTTCGCGGTGCTCTGGTGCTTGCAGATTGTAGTACCAGCGAAGTTGGAACCATCAGTCGCTCCATCATTTGGAGGTCGATGTTATCGAGCACCTCATGATAAGCCGTGTACTCCTCCATCATCGGGGACGAGAAATGATGCACGCTTGCGGCGTCGCGGTGCACCCTCGGGCGACCGCCGTGGAAGTTTCTTTCTAACATGCCATTCTACCGATGGTCAAGGATGAAGCGAATATTAGACTCTAGCCATGCTACAGGTGGTATAAAGGCATACCCGACACAGGCGGGCCGGGCGAATAAGTTTTTATAAACCACACCTCCATCACTTTCGGGCCTCTTACATCAGAGCCGGTCCTCTGTTCGACATTGCCCAGGGCGATGATGGTTGCAAAATAGAAGTGTTAGAGTCTTTAATGATGGCGCTGACGAATGCAAGGTTAGACCCGGCTATTGCGGCGGATGGTCGCGAGAGGCAGATAAAGCCAAAGCAACAAGAAAGGAAAAAGAGTGACTTAATGATGCTATCTATATATACGGGCCTTTAGAGCATAGTGGCATTTAATGCCTTGGAGATGACTATTATTACGTGAGGATTTCAACCATTCTGGCGCATGCGCTAAAACACTTGATGACGAAGAGTGGGCGAGTCGGGAGCCCATAGCTCGAGGCGATAAATTAGCAGTTGTGGCGGGTTAAACAGGATTATAATGTTAATGGCCACAATTAGGCGAGAATGTCCAAATCGTCATACCGCGAGTGCAATAAGACACTAAGTCGTCAAGGAACTGGGATTTTATTAATTGCACCAAAAAGGTGTTCGGCATTACATAGCGATGCTTGTTACCAAACAATCATATTACAATATCATCCATTGCATTCCAGAACTTACGAGGCCTTTGAAATAAAGAAAAGCAAGCAAAGCATCCAGCGGCCCGAAAGCGAAAGGCGCGCGAAGCAGAAAGAGGAAAGATGGAGATGAAATTTGAAGAAGTGGAAGCTTGGGAGATCCCCCCAGGATTCGATAGGGGGTGTCTTGGTTCCGATTCAAGTTTAGAACCACCCAGACCACGGGAACAAATTGGGCTCGCTCAGACAGTCTCGACAGTCGCCATGACGGCGCTCAATGTCGATCCTGATGTCACGTCGCGATCCCGATTAATGAGTCTCGTGACGTTCGGTATTCTTCTCTGACGAAGACATGGATAACGGTGGGGCAACCGACCGCCGTCCGCCCTCAGCCTTTTATCGCGACCTCCGATCCTCGGGATTAACCGAGCAAGCGATGGCATCTAATGCGGTTTTCAAAAGTTACAAAATTCACATTGAAATTAATGACATTGATGATTACACTATTCCCCATGATATGTGGAGTCAAGCTTGTTCCTTTTTTTGAAGTAGGGGCATCACCTCACGAATGGAAAAAAGGGGGCATTAATGGAGTACCATGAGCTCAGGCTCGGTTCCCAATGACAGGCCCAGTGAGACCAGATGGGACAGATTCTAAAGCAGTAGACCGGGCGGTGAATAGGCCGAGGCGGCCGAAGCGACTCTCCGCCGGGTGCTCGGAGCACCTCTCTCCCCCGGTGACAGGGGCACCCCTCCCTCTCACACGACGCCTCCCTTCCCGTCTGCCACTGGAAATTTGGGACCTCACTGCCGAATCTTCCTTTCGGTCGCGACTACAACAGCACGGCCAAACTCTTGCAATCGCCAGTATATGTTATACGAATCGGTCACCGCCTCGGCGAATAGGAAGAGTTCCCAGCCTTGGCCGGCAGTTTAGGAAAGCGGTTTACATAAAGAACAGTCATCATTCGAAATGAGAGCCACCTTCCTACCTTTATGGGAAAGAAATAAATCCACTCCATGAAAGGTGGATCCATTTAACCGCATAATAAAGAAAAAGATCGCCCACGTGAGTACGGCGTTACCGATTGAGATAATTTCAGTTCTAACGCTCGATCTTGATAAAAAGCCTTTGTCGTCGGAAGGCTGACGGGAACTGCAAATAAAATCTTCTTGTTTGTTTTAGATTAAGTTAGTGACTAGATGAATACCCAGGCGATCCTTACGACTCTGAAATTGGGAACTCTGGGTTTAATTGATTAATTGACTAACACAACTTTAGTTAATCAATTAGTTCAATTCAAGAATGCCTTTCATGTAGGCTTAAGCTAAAATATAGAAGTATAAGAAAGGATGCGTGGACGTGATGCGAACCACTGGCCGGCAATGTAAGTGTGCAAATCGATGATGAAGAAAGGATAAGCTTGAAGAAAACTTACATCCTTTATATCACAGAATCGATTCACCATACAAATTTAGAGAAGAGAAGAAAAGGAGAAGAAGATGGCGGTGAAGAAGAAGGTGTTTGTGGAGAGAGAGAAGAAAAAGAGGCGACGTCTGTGGAGTAGAAGATGATAATGAGACATTTGAATACTTGGGCTTTTAGGTGTGTATAGATAGCTCGAGGCAATTTTATTAAGCTCATTGGCGGGTGGATAGGGAGGCGAACATGTGCTAGTAATATACAAGGCCCTGATTAGAACTTCGATTGTATTGTTACCTTCTGGTCGATAGGGACCCAGGCAGGATAGGTTCTCCATCGATGCCATCTATCACTCTAATAATAAGAGATGTCTAAGGGCCAATTTGGCACTGCTTCTTATAACAATGCTTCTAGCCAAAATACTTTCCCTGGTAGCGCTTCTATTATAAACATTTTTATAGAAATTCGAAAATGAAATTACACAAAAGTTTTTTGTAACATGTTGCATATATATAAAAATATTTTTATATCATTAAAATTACCAAAATGGATATTTAATATTTAATTATAAAAATAGGATATCATAATAAATATAAAAATTTATTACAAAAGTATATAAATACATATAAAAACTTATATTAATAAAACCTAAATGAACTATTTTATGATTATAAAAAAATTAAAGAAATATTACAAAATTAGTGAATTAATGAATAAACATATAAAATATTTACAATATTGATAAAAATCTAAATAATATTTTAGATTGTAAAATATTTAAAAATATTAAGTCAATGAATAAACATACATATAACATTTCAGTAATAAAAAAACCCAAGCTGGGAGGCATATTGCTACTGATTCTAATACCCAAAAATTAATTATAATACCAAGTTATATAACAAACTATGCTGTTTTTTTATAAATCTTTTTGTGATTATCAAGTTTTTTGTATTTACAAAGGATTTGAATTATTTGATTTTTAAAAATATATGATATTATCAGGATTTTTAAATAAAATAAAATAAACATTTCAGAAAAATAAAATAAACATTTAGGATAAACAGTGAATATTTTAAAATATCAAAATTTGAAGTATTTAAAAAAAAAAACACATCTAAAATGCTTATCAAATATTTAAAGGAGCTTTTTAAAATATTATCATTTTTGTCTCAAACAGCACTAAATATTATAAATTTTCTAAATACTTTACAAAAGCACTTTGCAAACTTTATACAAAATATTGCCGAAGTATATTTTACTTACATCTAAGGTCGAAAAAATTTAGGAAAATTTTCGCCCATTTTCCATGGGATCAATGGAAGTGTTCATCAATGAGTGCCACTTTTCTGAATATTTTCAAGAGTTAATGGATATTTCGGTGAAATATGAAACAAAATCAGAATAAAAATTCTGAAGAAATGAATAGCGAAGTAGCAAGTGTTTGAATACGGAGAATTTGGGCGATTTTTCATGGAAATCAGCGTGGTACGTGAGCTGCGTCGTGATGGCCCCTTGATATAGGCGCGTAAAAGGTGATCGGCGGCGGTATCATGTGGCGCCGATAGTCAGTCGATTAAAGACGGAGAAAAGAAGTAGAGAAGTTTTGGCTGAATTTGAGCGTCCTTATCTCGAGAGATCTTCGATTTATAGGGATGGTTAGTACGTCTTACTGCTTAATTTTAGGAATAAAATTTAATTTTAGTTTAATGTCGAATATTAATATTCTGAAAATAAGGGATTTGGAAACTAGGAAGCCGTTGATAATATATTGCATATTTTCGTTTCGTATGTTTATTAAAGCCTTGACTTACCGTTCATGATTAGGATAGTGAAATTTGGGGCTTAAAATCACAGACGGATGGGAGCTTAAAAGCTGTAGTACGATTAGTTCCCTTCATTTTTATTTGATCAGGTTCTTGTTTTTTATTCATTGGTATTTTTGTTAAAAAAATTTGCTTCATTTTAAAAAAATATTAAGATGTTTATTATATTTATAATTTCATTTTAAACGCTTTTCTAACTTTTTAATTTATTTATTTTTTCAATTTTTACTTCATCCATATTGTGTCAAAAAATTTCGAGGAAATTTCTCTTCAATAAAAAATCAGGTTATGGATAATAATTACGAAAATTTCATCTTCATTTACATCTAATTAAAAAAAAATCCTTTTAAAGTAGTACCAGCCATATTTATTCGGAAATTAATGAAATGCCATGACTCTTTCACCAACACCAAACATAACTACAAAATATATGTAGTGGATTGGTGAAGAAAGCACCTACACTACGCACACCCTCGTTTATATAGAGTTTTAGATCCAAATAATTTATTTGAAAAAAATTTTTATTAAATTAGTTTGAAAATCAAAAATACGTAATCTGAATTTATGTAGACGACGATATTAATTAATAAATTATTCAAGTAAACGATGTCAATTTGAAAATTTTAAACACAGAAACGACTCAAGTGCTATCCAGGTAAAGGTAAATGGTTGAAAGTAGAATAGAATATTCACTCCCCTCCAATTATATGCGCTTCCTGCTTAAAACTAAAAGCTAGTAGTGAGACTTCTATTCCGTCACCCTATCTAGTAAGAGCCCCTAAAGCAATGTTTGGCGCAATTAATAAGGGTTCGGTTTTCATTGAGCGTACTAATGGGTTAATCTTATGACCGCGGTGAGCTTTTACTGTCCAGAGTAGGTTAGTTAAGAAATGGCGTTAATACTGTTTGAGAACTTTAAGTTAATAGATTGTTTATATGACGTGCAAGTGCTTTTTGTCCCGATTATTTTGATTTTCAAACTAATTTAATAATTTTTTTTTTCAAATAAATTATTTTGATCTAAAACTCGTTTATATACTTATGACATGATGCCTCAAAACACCCAATTATGCGACACTTGTCATTATTATGTATAATAATACATGTATTATTTATTATAAAATTTTTAGGGAAAAATATTAGTAGTAAAAACTATAAGTTTAATTAAATATAAAAAGAATTTTTGCATATGGATCCACCTACTTAAAATTTATGTATTAAATCACAAGCTTATAGTTACGTGAATGCAAATAAAACTTAGGGGCGAGTTTAGTACGTGCAAGCTAGCGCAACTACTTTTTGTTAAACGTTTTTTATAGGAATCGAGAAAAATGATTATATAAAAGTTTTATAATGGCTGCATAGTATAAAAGCAGCTTTTATATCTATTGGAAATATCAAGAATATATAATATTTAATTATAAAAATAGGATATGAGAATAAATAAAAAAATTTATTACAAAAGTATATAAATACATATTAAATTTATACTAATAAAACCTAAATCAACTATTTTTATGATTATAAAAAATTAAAAATATTTAAAGAAATAAGTGAATTAATGAATAAACATATATAAATATTTATATTAATAAAAACCTAAAATAATTATTTTTATGATAATAAAAATATTTGAACTAATACATAAACATACATAAGCTTATTTATATTAATACAAACCTATAATAATTATTCATATGATTATAAAATTATTTACAAAAATATTTGCATTAATTAATAAATTCGCCAAACTTAAAATTATTATTTTATGGTGCATAGAACTTTTACAAAAATATTTAGATATTTTGAAAATTTAAAAGTATATGATATTATTCGGATTTTTAAAGACATTTAAGGATAAAAGTAGTATTTGAGGAATATCTGAAACTTTTAAAAATTTTTTTAAAAAAAAAAAAACACCTTCAAAGTGCTTCTCAAAAAAATAGTTAAAGTATTTTTTTGAACTTTCAAATATGCTTTTAAAAATATTATCAAAGGCTATTTTTTGTCCTAAAACCACTTAAAAATCACTATCAAACCAGTCCTTAAAAAGCGACCTTGTTTACCGATTTTTAAAGCTTGTAGTTGAGAGGTACCGAATAACGAAAGAAAGCATTCACTATAAATATATTGTCATTGTAATAAACCGAAGCATTGTAAAATAAAATGATTGGGTCTTTTTCTAAAAGCTTGTCAGTGCCGAATTGGCGCGAAGCGTAATTATGTTATGTGATAGAGAGTTTTTAATTCTTGTAGTGTCTTGATTAAAATGATGATTAGTCACATGTAGTAGTATAGGTCAAAGATATAACCATTGTAATGTATGAATCCGTTCAAAACAATTCATGACAAAAAAAATATATCTCTCTTCCATGTTCAGTGGAGGCTCCAGCTAGATGTTCCAGGAACGTTTGTAAAAAACATAACGTTGTGCACTAATGTCCATCGGCAATAAATCCTGACACTGCTACTGACAAAATTCATAGTTCTTTAGGATGTGACTCTTAAAAATAATAAAATTATTTATTTCAATTAACTTTTTATCTTCAATAAAAATGTAATTTTATTCTGTTTAACATAAATTTCTTATTATTGAGAGTTGAATTGTTAGGCTTTTCTTCTCATTATATCCACAAGAGTTAAGTTTTATTGGCTCAACAAAAAGAAATGAATAAGAATCATAAAATATATAGATATTTATAATGTTTATTAAAAGAAAAATCCATGAAGACCGTGAGAGATACTAGGGAGAGTGGTGGGGTGGGACATCACGTGGGAAAGACGAGAATTTTGTCAGGTGTCAGGTGGGCAGACACGTGAAGATCTACGTGTCGATAGTCGATACTTTTTAAGAGAGATTTGACACGTGGTCCCCCTTGTCCCATTTTGACCAGACACCGACTTTTTTTCAATCATTGGATGCCCCTTCACTCTCATTTACACCTTTGCCCCTACAGTTTTATTACTATTTTAACCCTCGCAATCACTGGCCCCTCTCCTCGTTGAGACTTGAAAATGAAAACCAAGCCCAACTCTCCCACTACCCCATCTTCTTCTCTTCATTCGTGATGAAATTATTTCATCCTTCTTTGATTCTTCTCTTTGCCTTCAAACGATTTATTATGAATATATAAGAAAATAATACTTCATCCGTGTTTGAAAATAATTGGCGTTTTAAAAGGGAGTTTATTTATTTTATTTGTTTATCATTTTAAAGGCTGAAAGAATTTATTATTTTTTCAATTTTACTTTTATTCAACTAAATTATCTCATTAAGTGATTTTTAATTTTCTAAAAATTATTTAATAATTATGA
This sequence comes from Tetrastigma voinierianum, assembly GCA_016808115.1. Classification (NCBI taxonomy): domain Eukaryota; kingdom Viridiplantae; phylum Streptophyta; class Magnoliopsida; order Vitales; family Vitaceae; genus Tetrastigma; species Tetrastigma voinierianum. Next base: position 179,395 of record JAEQBH010009334.1, on the reverse strand, counting down.
AACATTTTTATATTTTCTAATATGAATTATATAATTATAAATTGAAATTTTTTATACAAAAAAATTGATATTCAAAACAAATGAAAAGCATCATTTTTTGAAGTAAAAATAAATAATAAAAAGATAATTTTAGGAAATAAAGAGTTAATAAGAAAAAAAAGAAAGATAATTTGGTTTTTTTAAAAAAAAAAGTGTGTTTTAATAATTTTATTAATATATGCATAAAAACTTTAAACGATAATTATTTTTAAAATGAGATGTTAATACACCTTCATTCTCTGGATAAAACAATTAAATAATTATTAAAAATGTTTTGTGAAGCGGCCAAATTTGGGTCCGTATATTTTTATAATATTTGTGTGTGTGTGGGAGACACGCGCGCTCGTGTAGCGCGTGAAGGTGAGAATATTAATTGGGATGGAGACTAAAGGCGTGCAGGGGGACGGGGGAAATGTCGGCTGGTGGCGCGTGTGGAATACGTGGCCGATCCAAATATGGTCCCTCTCCAACCATACAAATCCGCCAACGTGACCATCACGTGGCATTGGTCCCTAGATCCCTCCACTTGCTTTTCGCCATATTATATATGTATCTTTTCTTTCTGTCTATAATGACCATGCACCTTATTTATTTTTATACAATTTTCAATTTAAAACTTATTTCTCAATATTTTGGATTATATATATATATTTGAGGTATAAAATTATTTAATGTATTTGGAAAGTTAAGATAATGTTTCAGATTTCTCAAAAAAATTTAAGAAAATACAAGCAGTTTATAAAGGAAAAATAAAAAAGAAAAATATAAAAATATAGAATGAATTCATGTTCAATTGTTTGACAAAAAATTCCAAAATATTAAATGTCATTAAAGATTAGTAAAAATTTTCATATTTCATATTATTTATATTTATTAAAAAGAATTAAAATAAAGTGATAATTTGAATTATATATAAAAAATTATTAAATTTTAAATATAATTTATATAGTTTTATTAAATTACTATTCATGTTTAGTAAAAATATTTACTTTTAAAATCCGATTAGAAGTTAATTAAATTGAGTTGGAATAAATTAAAATTCCATCGTGAATTTACTTCTAATTCCCATCTATATTCATTCAACTCACCTTTAAAGTAAAGTATATAGGGGAGATAAAAAAGTCATTTTTTGAAAAATAACTCTAGACAAAAACAAGTAAAAATATTTGAAAACAAATAATATTAATTTCTTAAAATATTTTTTTTAATTGATAAATTCTATATCCATATTTTTTGTTATTATGTGTTTCCCACTTAAATTGCAAGACTCGTTTTCATTTTTGAAAAACCATTTTAAAAATGGTTTGGAATTAAGCCGCTATTTTTGTTTTATTTTAAAGCAAATAAGAAAAAAAGCAGCTAAATATTATTCGTGATAGAAAAGAAAGTCGGGTTTGGAAAAAATCGAATCAGGTTTGGGGGTCGATTCTTATCGAGAGGTATGATGAAAGCTTGTGGCTCAGCTGCCTTTAAAGTCGAGTCTTTCTTAAAAATGGCTAAAAAATCTGAACTTTTGGCCCTATTAGATAAATGAATATTAAAAGACAAGTAATATAGTAAGCATTCTATTTAGATATATGAAAATGAATAGATAGATAAATAAATAAATAAAGCGAATCATATGAAATGTGTACGAGGCGTAGATCGGTATCGATTGAAGCGATGTTAGTATAATAAAAAAAACAAAATATTCACATTTAATTAGAAATTAGTTATAGATTATAGGTCAAAATATTTATTTAAATGATACATGGAATGTCGAAACACTTTGAGGAGCAGTTGTTGCTTCTGAAGTCTAATTTATAAGATTTCATTTCTTTGAAATTATAAAATTAGCTGTGTTTTTGAAAATTTGAAAGTTATGTTGAAAACGAAATTTTTGAGAAATGAGAAATATTTAATTTAGAATTTTTGAGGAACATAATTTTACGTCGAGGGAATTTAGGAGAAGGGACTTGAAAATTAAATATTTGAAAATGGAGATGTGATTTGGGAAATTTAAAAAGGGTAGTGATTTTTTGTTTTTAATTTTAAAGGATTTTTATAATATAAAGAAAACTAATTTTCAATTTTTGTTGAAATTAAAGAAAATGATTTTATTTTAACCTTTTGAAAACAAAAATAAATAAGCAAAACAAAACAATATATATATATATATATATATATATTTGAAGTAAAAGAAAATGATATTTAATCTCTTCATTTTAGAAAATAAAAGAAATAAGTTCTGAATTTATATAAAAAAAAAGTGAATTTTTGTAATAGAGGAAAATGAAATTTTGACCCTTTTAAACTAAAGAAAATTATATTTAATAGGAAGTTTTTTTTTTTTTTGATTAATTTAAAAAATGAATTTAAATAAGTAAAAAGTTAACTTTGGGAACAAAAAGAAACAAACAAAAGCTAGGCAGAGCGGGCAAAGAACCGTACAAGAGACTTAAGCTCAAAGGTTTAATGCTTAAGGTTAGGATTTTATTTTTTTTTTCCCCTTTTATTTTCATCAAGTGCACTAGGGATTTGAAGTTATGGTGGAATTAAAAACAACAACATGCAATTTATTGTCAAATAAAGAATAAGGTTATAATAGAAATTGAAACATATCAAAGTTGTAGTACAATAAATGAGGCCGGTGCTTACCAATGATGAGAATAAATAAATAGACCATGATTAATAATAAATGAGGTAAATGCTAAGAGAAAGAAGTAAATGCTAATAATGATGAAAATTTTATAAATTATGGTGGAATATTAATAAAATTAATGATGACAAATGAACAACATACCCACAATCTGCTCGTCCCCAAATATGCACAACATACCAAGAACATCAACATCTCCGCCATGTTTGATAAACAAAATAAATCACCTTAGCATTCGAAAATTTCCTTGAAAAATGAATCGAAAAGCCCAAATATCCCCTAGAAACTCTTTTCTTAAAACTTTCATAGAACTCATAATTTGAAACTCAACTTTTCAATGCTCTGAACCATGAAAAATATGCAACAGATCTTCGAAGAATAGAAAAAGAAAAAAATCTATAAATCAAAGAGACAAACTGAAGAATAGAGGCCCTTGAACTGAACTACAAGCCAACAGAAACTTATACAGAGCAGAAGTAGGCACACTACAATAGAAATTTCAAACAGCTTACAGTAATGGCCAACATCGTTCTAATAAAGACTAAAACGAATATATCTCTGTGCTTCATAACAAATATACAACAAAGCTTCAATTATTTCACCAAACCCAAAGAGTTTACATATATCAATAATATGAGCATTCAAAATAACATGATGGTCATGAAAATCATTTTGTAAAACCATTTTCAAAAAATGAAACAAAGTGAAGAACATACCTCCCAGAAAACCTTTTTTTTTTTTCCTTATTTCCACTTTCTCTACGTGGTCGCTTCTCTTTCTCATCCAAGCCCTCTCTACGGCTCTACCCCCGCCTTTCTCTTTGTTTTCTTCCCCCTTTTACTCTCTTGGGTCCACCTCTCAAAAAGATCTGTCTCTTAAGACATTTCCCTTTCCTTTACTCTTACCCTAGAAATGAAGATCATCCCATGCTCCCACATGTCTATATTAGATGAGTCCAAGAAAATTAAAATACTAAAAATAATAAAAATAAAAAGACACATTGAAAAAGGGTCTACAAATATGCCCATGTTTGACAGAATTCATGAGTGCAGTGAATGTGGATAGTGAAGTGGAGCGGAAAGATAAACAATTAGTAAAGCGAAGTGAACTCTATCGAAGAACAAGAAGACCCCTCCTAGATAACCAAAGCAAAGTCTATAAGGCTCTAGAACCCCTAAAAGCAAACAACAAAGAAATATACAAAACATGCAAAGTCACTTGATGTGGTCTGGCTCACTCCGAGTAGTGCCAAAGTGAAACAGAGAATCGATAATCGAAACAGTATAATAGTTAGGCCAGCAGAGATGAAAACGAGCATCGTAATAGAATCTACACTCATTATGAAAAGACACTAAGGAGCAAGACAAGATAACTACTGAGATCTCTAGGTGTTGTTGGAAATTTAAATTAGTGCAAGACCGGGTTTTGACCGAACCAACTAACATATATATAATATGTTGAATATATTATATAGTTTGAATATATATCTGCATGGATTTATTGATATATCTTTTTGTAGAGTTGTGTCTTTTGGAAAATAACTTCTTTAAATATGAAAATAAGTGGGGAAGTTATCAAAAAAAAGAAAGAGAAAGAAAAAAAAAAAAGAACAATTATCACTGAGAACAAAGAACAATTATCTGCAATAAAACGACAAGTATTGGAGTAAATCGTTTTGTGGAGATTTTAAGTGTATTTTCTTTGTAATTTACACTACATCTAGTGATTATCAAGAACGCTGTGGATTCATCATATCCAGTAAGTATTGGCATTTTATTTGAAAAACTGAAATATGGTATCGAGCAAGGATTGATGAATTTCAATGTGGTTCTCGATGATTCCGTAATTTCCATGAAAACTCAAGTTTTTATATTAACGTACAAAAAAAGTGATTATGGTACGTAATTTTGGCCCTAATGTGAATATGATTTTGTGATGATTTTGTCATAAGCCCTTATATTCATATCTTGAGATGCACTCTTTAAATCGGTATATAGAACATTAAAAGCGGATATGGGTAGTGAAAGTCGTGTTTATCCAAAGGTTGGTCATTGATACACGTTTTAAAAATTTTTGAACAAAGTGCGGAAATTTTATTGTGAAAAAAAAAATAAAAAAGCAGTAGTTTTGATTCATTTTATGATTTTATGTTGCAGTATTGTTTTGAAACTTGCCCTGTTTTAAAGTGTAAAAATGATATCTTTCAACGATATATTTTACAGCGAATTGACGATGTCTGAAGAATGTAGAATAAAAATGTTACCACTTGAAATGTTACTTTTAGGAAAGTTTTCAGTTTTAGTTTTACAGTTCATGGAGAAGTTTGACTTCACAGTCTTCAATATATTTGTATTACAAATATAACCAAGTAGACGTTATATTTAAAAAAATACACCCTTTGTACGAGATTTTTATATAATATGGAGATTTACAAAATTTGATTTCCAAAACAAGTCCCTACGAAGCTAAATAGTACACGCCTCAATGTATGTGGTATTGTTGAAATATTGTATCGGTGATATATGCTTGAAACATTTATCTTGTGTTTTCCGAATAGAAGGATCACTTTTGGAGTGGATCAAAGTTCGGGGATTAGATTATAAAGGGTTCTGGACTTTTTAGATTTTTAGATACATTTTGATGTAATGATATTGATATTTTATTAATATTATTTTTTTTATTAAGATTGATAGAATTAGTCATTGAATTCTCATCTAGAATGGTGTAACAATTTTACTACTATTTTAAAATTGTCATATTTAATGAAAGATGATTGGGAACATAGTGAACTTTCGCTTTTATTATTGTGATTTTTTTTTTAATAGATTTAAAATTGTGTCTTGTGTGATGTATATGACATGAAATTGATACTTGTGATTTTTTTAAAATTGTGGTTGTGATTAACTATGGCCCTGAAAAATATCATTCTTGAGCTTAATAAGGGGCTAAATGGTGATAATTACAACATTTGGCAACTTAAAATGCATTATGTCCTTGAGGAACAAGATGCATTAGAGCTATAACAAAAGTTTTGGTTCGACTACGTAACTGAGCTGAGTGATAATGCCAGTCTTGAACGATTTAAGCGTGATATGGATGCTTATAATGCAGCATGGAAGAAAAAGGATTCCAAATCTTGAGGATTTTAATTAGCTCCATGAATGATGACTTGGTGTTTGAGCATCGACATCATCCAGTTGCTTCGAAGCTATGTGGCTTGCTTTGAAAGTTTGGGGAATTTGTGTCTCGAGCTAAGGCGAATTGACAATCAAGTTGACACTTATAAAAAGGTCCCAAATAAATCCATGAAACAACATTTAAAGAGGACATGTCAAAAACATGATCAGCGAGCTTAAATCTGCAGTCACCAGCTTGCTGATGAGCAACTGAGTTATTGTTATTCGATCTTCTGCAGGCAAGTTGGGAGCACGCGAAAGTCAATATGACTCATAATGAAAGTATTAAGACTTTTTGTGATATTGCTCATCATTAGAGCTTGAAGATGAGCGGCTTGAATCCGGTAAACGATGCTCAAGCATATATGTTTGAGCTAGTACCTTGAGAGCAAGTTTAAATGAAGAGAAGAATGTTAGTAAATGGAATACTAACAAAAGGGGAAAGGCGAGTAAGGACCATGGCAAAGGAAGAACAGAGGCAAACGCAAAGAAGGGGTGGTGGAAAGGAGGACAAGGCAATGACATATTACAATTGTGTGAGATGGGCCATTTATCGTGATTACTGCTTGAGCTTCAAAGGTCTTGTCTAGTTTGTCTCTTCATGCAGATCATTTATTAATGAAATTTTTATTTCAAGTAATGTATTTAACTTCTTGAATGTTCTGTGTGGATGAAGTAGACTGAGAAGCGACAGAACCCAAGTATAGCTCGAGATCGGATGAGATCGTTGATTTTCGATAAGGCTTAGTGGTTCAAAATATATATATGTAGGTACAAATGATCGAACTGAAGCAAGGAATTAACACTTGCAGAAGTGGATTTGCAAGGTGATATCTTCTTTACCTACATGATGTTCTTTAATATCACGACATTAAATGAAATCTAGTCTGTCTTGTTTTGTTAAAATTAGGATATAATTTGCATTTTGAAGATAATTATGTAAGGATTGCTGATAAGACTATGATTTGTAGAAAGTTGTGGACATGAATGGTTTTATGGTATTGGGCACACAATGTAGTAATTATAATAATAATGTTTCTTTTCTTATCTTCTTGAATCTACTTGATAATAATTTTGATTCATGTTTGTAATACTGAATTAGGACATATAGAATGAGATAGAATGAATAGACTAGCGTGATGGTCTTTTAGGATCAAATGCAAAGTTTGAATTGCCCACTTGTGAATGTGCTTACAAGGAAGGCAACGAGCCTTTATTAAAAGAACTGGTGAATATCCTTTACAACTTATCCATTCGATATTGTGGACGATGAGTATAAAAAAAGCAAGGCATGGTGCTTCATGTTTTATTTACTTTTATAGATGATTACTGCTGGGTGTAATTAGTATACATTTGATTAAGTAAATATAAAGCGTTAGTTGCTTTGTTAAATATTTAAATGAGTTGAGAATCAGAGATTGGAGATACAAGAAAGTTAAAGTTTTAAGAGCGCCGATCGTGGCGGAAGGTATCTATCGACCCGATTAAGAAATTGTGTGAAGAAAAAAGGCATCATAAGGCAGTGCTTGATGCACAGAACTGCATAAACAAAATGGTGTATTTGCGAAAAGAAGGAATAGAACCTTGCTTGAGATAGTTGGAGTCTATGATGGCCTGAAGCTAATCTCCCGATCGATTTTGGGGTGATGCTTTATTAAGCTGTAACCTATATATAGCAGTGTACCATCACAAATGGGTTTCCTCTCGCATATGAGTTATGGTCACAAAGGAAACCAAATTTGAATAGGTTACATCCACGGGGATGTCTGCGTATGTTCATGACACTTCTATCAATTTGGTAAACTTGGACCTAGAAGTAAGAAATGTCTTTTATAAAAGATATTCTCACCACTCTAAAGGTTTTGTTTTTATTGAGTGAGGTCATGATGGACCAGTCTTGAGATTGAGAATCCAGAGATGTCACTTTATTAGAATTATTTTCACATAAAGTGCTTGTTGATGAAGTTCTCATCTTCTTGAATTAGAACGTCGAGAAATTTAATCGATTGAGTGGGAGCCTGCATGGTAGAACAACCCGAGAATTGCTTCCCTCATCTCACTTGAGTGGGAGAAATGAGGGATGTGTCTGTTTCGGTTGATGGCAATACCCGATAATGATGATTCTCGATTAGGAAGAAGCGACGTTACAAGAATTCTAAAGGCGTTCGATTGAATCGAGGCTTTCATTGTTGCTCCAGAAGATGATGAAGAACCTAAAATAGTTAAAGCAGTACTTGAATGTCCTGCTAAAGAAAAATGGAAAGTTGCATTGGAAGACGAAATGAAATCTATGAAAGTTAATCAAGTTTGGAGCTTAGTTGATTCTGTCGGTGATAAAGCAATTGGGAATAAATGGATTCTCAAATAAAACGAAGGCGGATGGTTACATTGATAGGTATAAAAGCTAGATCATATAAATGGCGAAAGATTATATGACAAGAGGGTTTAGGCCCATGAGGAAACTTTTTCACGGTTGTTAAGTTACCTCTTATTCACCTAATTCTAGCTATTGTAGCATATTTAGATTTAGGGTACCAAATGGATGTTAACACAGCTTTCTTAATGGAGAGCTAGAAGAGAGGAAATCTACATGGAACAACACAATAGGTTTTATTGTTAAGGTCGAAGCGAAAGTATGTAGCTCCATGAATCAATTTATGGCCTTAAACGATCATCCGGACAATGGTATCTTCGTTTTTCATAAAGCCATTTGACATGATTTTAAGATGATTGAAGAAGATCATTGTGTTTATGTTAAAGATCGAATGGCAGAATTGGCCCGATTCTTTCTCTTTGTTGATGATATTGGCAATTTGGAAATGACGAGAGTTTGTATTTGCCATTAAAGATGATTTATCTACAAATTTTGATATGAAAAGACATGGGTAAACCAGACTACATTTTAGGGTTAAAATTGAAAGAGATCGTTCTAAGAAGCTTTTAACTTTATCTAAGAACATTATATTAAAAGGTTCTTAAACGATTTCATATGAGTAGTTCTGAAACACAGTGGATACTCACTGTGTCTAAGAGCGAGGTGTTAAGTCAAAATATGTGCCACTGAAATTTGAAGAAGAAAAAGAAATGTCAATGTACCATATTCTAGTGCGGTTGGTAGTCTTATGTATGCAATGTTGTGTACTGTGGGATATTTGTTTTTCAGCGTAGGTGCAGTTAGTCGGTATCGATCAAATCCACAGAGAACAACTGGAATTTGTGAAAAGGGATGTTGAGATATCTAAAAGGGACTATGGATTATCATTTGTGTTACCAAGGATCAAGTTTATGTCTAGTAGGATACGGCCTTGATTGGGGAGGAGACCCAGCATTCCCAGCGCAAAATTACCTTAGGTTTTGCTCTTGCTTAACAAAGGAAATTTATTTCATGGTGCGGCAACAAACTTGCATAGCTCTTTCATTATGGAAGCTGAATTTGTAGCATGTTCAGCGGTTATCTGAAATTTGTTTGGTTAAGAAGATTCTTTATGAATTTAAGATTCAAAGTAGTAATAATGCTGTCATGGTTTATTGTGATAATCGGCGACTATTGCTTTCACGAAAAGGATCTGAATTCCATGGTAAGAACAGACATGATACTAGATATAACTACATTAGAATATCACCAACTAAGCGATGAGATATCTATCTGATATATTTCCTCACGCATCATATGGTAGTGATCCATTGACAAAAGCCCATTCAGAGATGTATTTCTTAGTCATATTAATGCTCTTGGATTAACGTCAGAGCATAAGTAATTTTAAGTGTAATAGAAGTATTGTTGAACTTGTGTATTACTGCAATTTTATTTAATACAAGTATTTATTATTATTGATTTATTGTTTGATTTAATTTACGTCAACGTGTATAAATAAAAATGTACATCATATATTTTATAAACTTAAAGAAGTTGACAATAGGATGTCACACGAGGTTTTGAGATTGGCTCTCACGCGAGCGATCAACTCCTAATGTTATGTCAACATGTAGAGATGACAAAATGTTAGGTGTGTCGCCTCGTAAAAGATGAGATGAGGTTGTGAGAGCGGGAGTCTGACCATTTTGGATTCCCCCCCGTCCAAATGACTGTGATAGTCGGATATGAGTTCTTATTGATGACTTTGCTATATGAGTAAAGTTTTGAGAACTCGGGTTAGTCTTAGATGATGGTGAACTAAAATCTGTCTGAGTATTTCACTGGACATCGAGAAAATAAAATCATGTACATGATTCATACCATATTACTTATGTCGACCACTATGGTAGTGAGAGGAATGAATCCTTGCTTCACTATGTGAGACAAGGGATAGAAATTTTCCTCGGTGGATGCCCTTATGCTTTTAATTGTTATGATTTTGTGCTTAGTGTTTGCTAGCTTAGCGTGTTGACCTATGATAATGGATGATTCGATCTATGGGACATGTGCAGAAAAGCAACTTAGTATGAATTATAAATTTCGAGTGAAAAAGGAAGATTTAGTCTATAGTATTCATAGGCCGGCCGATCTTGTCGCTTTAAGAGCTAGGACTTGATCATGGATACTAAATGAAGTTAAAATATTGAAACATGTTCTTGTTGAGGGATTAGAAATGTTAAAGTAACTCAAAAAAGGGACAAATCTAGGGTATTGCGAGAATGTTTATCTAACAATTATTTGTTTAAAGGTTGAGTAACCATGCTATTCCTAACGGTCATAGTATAAGCTCGGAAATGAGGGTTTGCTCACTAGGTCCTTGACCCATTTACTGAATATGAAAATGTTGTTGTTTATTGTTATAGAGATATTCGCAATGAGGAATTAGTACGATCGTATACCCAGTGGGAGATGTTGTTTAAGTCGAAAGATTCGCCTAAGATGGGTTTTGACAGAACCAACCTTATATACTCTGTATGTTGAATATATTATATAGTTTGAATATAACACATAGTTTATTGATATATCTCTTTGTAGAGTTGTGTCTTTTGAAAAATAACTTTTTTAAATATGAAAATAAGTGGAAGTTATCAAAAAAAGAAGAAGAAGAAAAAAAAGAACAGTATCTCTGCCGACAAACAAACGTGGAGTAGAATTGAACGTGGAATTCAAGTGTATTTTCTTTGTAATTTACTACATCTAGTGATTATCAAAAGACACTTTGTGGATTCATCATATCAAAAATAAGTATTAAAGCATTTTATTTGAAGAAGCTGAAATAGGTAAATTTCATTGAATGAGAAACTTGAAAGATGTCCATAATTATCCGTATACTCTACTACTGAGGAGGGTAAAAAATAGAGAAGAAAAAAAAACTCTAAAACAAAGGGTAGGAATATGAGAGATATCGCGACAAAAAAAAAAAAAAAAAGAAGGGATAACCTGAAACTGCTTGAAATGGAATGAACAACTCAGGGCTATGATGTAATGAATAACTCGGGGTTGTAATGCAATAAAAAGCTCTGGGCTGTGGATGCAATGAACAACTTAGGGTTGTGATGAAAATGAAATACTCGATGATGCAAGTATTGTACGTCGATAGAAGATAGTAAATAGGAGGATGCCCTAAAATGAGGACCGACTCTTTCAAAGAGGGTCTAAGATAATCTATGAAAACGAGGATTATACGATAAACTAGAATAAAGGGAAATAAATGATCAAATGAGAAAATTTAAAGCGAAAGGATATAAGCTCGAAACTAAACATGATAAGCAACTCTAAGTTGTGGATGCAATAGATACTTCAGTGTGATGAAAATGAAATACTCGATAATGTGGGAATTATCTCATGAAGAAGATCGTAAATAGGGGGATGCTTACAAAATGAATATCGACTCTGCGAGAAAGAGGATCTGAATAATCTATATGAAGAAGTAGGGATGCCCTTGATAAACTAGAATAAAGGAAATAAATGATCAAATGAAAGTTGAAACGAGAATGTAAAACTCGAAACTAAACATGTTGAATATCTTTGGGTTATGGATGCAATGAACAGCTTAGGCTTGTGATGAAAATGAAATACGCAATGATGTGGGCATTGTACGCCCAAAGAATATCGTAAATGGGGGGATGCTCTAAAATGAAAATCGACTCTCTGAAAGAGGATCTAAGATAATCTCAAAAGAATGAGAAATGCTCCTGATAAACTATAATAAAGGAAGTAAATGATCTAATGAAAAATAAAACGAGATGATATAAAACTCGAAACTAAACATGATGAACAACTTTGGGCTATGGATGTAATGAACAGCTCAAGGTTGTGATGAAAATGAAATACTTGATGATGCAGGTATTGTACGCCAATAGAAGATCGTAAATAGGAGGATGCCCTAAAATGAAGATTGACTCTTTGAAAGAAGATCTAAGATAATCTATGAAGAAATAGGGATGTTCTTGATAAACTAGAATAAAGAAAATAAATGATCAAATAATAAAAGCAGAGAATATAAAACTTGAAACTAAACATGATGAACATCTTTAGGCTGTGGATGCAATGAATAGCTCAGGGCTATGATGAAAATGAAATACTCGATGATGTGGGTACTTAACACACAAAGAAGATTGTAAATAGGGGATGCCCTAAAATGAAGATTGACTCTTTGAAAGAGGATCTAAGATAATCTCTGAAGAATGTGGGATGCTCCTAATAAACTGATCTAGAAGAAAAGAAGTGAATGACCTAACTAAGACTAAGGAAAGAACATGTAAGGCATGACCTAACTGAAATATTGAAAGATGGGGCACTGTACGCCCAAAGCAAGATAGCTAATAGGGGGATTCTCTAAAATGAAGATCAACTCTTTAAAAGAGGATCTAAGATGGTCTAAGGAGAAGGAGGGATGCTCATGAATGATCGATCGTGTGAAAGTATCTATAGTTGAAAACACCTAAAATCAAACCAAGACAAAGGAGAGTGTTATAGAACCTAAAGCAACTAAAGAAGACTATGAAGTGGTGACTACGAGAACGAACTCACTTTGAAAAGGGTATGCCTGTGACTTCATAAAGAAAATCTGGCGATGACTCCACCAGACCGATGAGAGCGGGATCTAACGTCCAGTAAATCAAAGTAGTCGATAACCTCTAGAAGGGGGTATGCCTGAGTCTGATAACTCCTGATAATATGAAATAGATCAGCTTGACCATAAAATCAACAGAAGATATGGTAATCTCAATGGAGGGGGGGTATGCCCTAATGTCGAATAATGATCATGCACATTGTCAAATCTATCTGACTTCATACTAGTTTGAAGCTATAGTAAATTATGATCCTCGATAATGTCAAAATTTGCACACTACAATAGTGCCCTCATAGCAAATCCAAAAAAATGAAACCCTAATAATGGAAAGTCACTATATCAATCAATGCTCTATCGGAAGGCAAGACATGTATCGAAACTCTGTCTAACTCAAATCTATGACCACCACCCTCACATTTGAGCGTCTTGCTAAAAATAGTGAATCTTCGATCAAGTGCTCCTGATAGAATGACATAAAGCTCAAATCAAAGGAAATATCTCTATGCTTCTCAAAAATGTCTCGTAGTAAGAAAATATCAACGAATCCTACATACTATTGATGACACCAAATCATCAATTAACTAAATGTCAAAACAGATCGAGTTCGTATTAATCTCTAATACGACTCGACAATAATATGCTCGGTGCTCGCAGCCAAACTAACAAGATACAACGAAACATCAAGGGACTCGGTGATCCTAAGGATGGAATCACGTCTCTAGTGAAAATCGACTGAATGTCATAAATATGAAAATCTCAACTATGAGGAAATATACCTTAACATGTAAAATCAACACATGGCACTGTGAACGTAAACCACCAAGAAGTCATCATGAGGAATCTACTGACATCTCGAAGACAATACATTGGAGCGAAATGAAAGCTAAAACAAAAGAATATAAAACTTGAAACTAAACATGATGAACATCTTTAGGCTGCGGATGCAATGAATAGCTCAGGGTTGTGATGAAAATGAAATACGTGATGATGCGGGCATTGTATGCCCAAAGAAGATCGTAAATAAGGGGATGCCCTAAAATGAAAATAGACTCTTTGAAAGAGGATTTAAGATAATCTAAAAAGAATGAGGAATGCTCTTGATAGACTAGAATAAAGGAAGTAAATGATCTAATGAAAAATAAAATGAGATGATATAAAACTTAAACTAAACATGATGAACAATGGGTTGTGGATCATTATTGACTTAGGGTTGTGATGAAAATGAAAATACTTAATGATGCGGGCATTGTGCGCCTAAAGAGGAGAATAAATAAATAAGGGGATGCCCTAAAATGAATCGACTCTCTAAAAAAGGATCTAAGATAATCTCTGAAGAATGAGGAATGCTCTTGATAAATTAGAATAAAGGAAGTAAATGAACTAATGAAAAATAAAACAAGATGATATAAAACTCAAAACTAAACATGATGAACAACTCTGGGTTGTGGATGCAATGAACAACTCAGGGTAGTGATGAAAATGAAAGACTCGATGATGTGGGCACCATACGCCCAAAGAAGATCGTAAATAGGGGATGCCCTAAAATGAAGATCGACTCTCTGAAAGAGGATCTAAGATAATCTCTAAAAATGGGGATGCTCTTGATAAGCGATCTAGAAGAAAAGAAGCCAATGAAACTTAACTAAGGAGTTAAGGAAAAGAACATCCTAAAAAACAAATTAACATGTAAAACATGGTAGGCTTAAAATCTTTGAGAAAGATGGGGCCTTTGTGCCCCGAAGTAGGATAGCTAATAGGGGGATGCTCTAAAATGAAGATCAACTCTCTGAACGAGGATTTAAGATGGTCTAAGGAGAAAGAGGGATGCTCCTGAATGATCGATCATGTGAAAGTATCTATAGTTGGAAACACACAAATCGAGCCCAGTACAAAGGAGAGTGTTATAAGAGACTTCAAAAGCAACTAAAGAAGACTATATGGCGGCGGTGACTTTGAATGAACTCCTTGAGGGTATGCCCACAGCCAGAAAAGCTACGTAAGAGAAAGAAAAATCTAGCGATGACTCCACGAGGCAGAATGAACATATCCTAGCGTCGGTAAATCAGTATTGATAACCTACAGAAAGGGGTATGCCCGATACAACTCGTAGTGCGACAAATGGATCAAGCGACCATAAAATCCATGAAATAGATTGTTGGATACATGAAATGAAACAATTATATAGGGTTTTAAGCCCCTTGGCTCATCTGCTGCTTTCATTTTGCGTAAGAATGAGACCTTTTGACGCTCTCGTTTTTATGCATGTGCAGGTTGTTCGATGTCTCGTGCACATTTTGTGATGGTTTGGTTCGGAGGACAGCGCATATCATCACAAGTAGATTCAGACTATTTGTCGGGAGGCCCAGAAACAGTCCCCACAAGTGAAGTGGGGAAGCTGACGGAACATTGGTCATAGGTACCACCTTGTGATCACCAGGGTACCCACATCTGATGAGATCTGAGTGGGTTGTGGCGTAGTGCGAATCGAGGGAATGAGGAGAAATGCCGTGCCCAAGTCTTTGTTGGAGAACAGTGGACTTTAGTGCAGGTACCACCTTCAGCGTAAGTTCCCGATATGCGATCTTTGTAGGATTTAAGAGGAATTTCGATCTTGGAGCAAGGGCACACTCGTCTTTTGATTCCCACTTCGAGATCACTAATGTGGGTTGTATTTAAGCCCACTTGAGGGCTGAATTGAGAGAGTTCAGATTCTAGGGTTTTGGCTCTAACCTTTGGAGTTTTTCTCATATATTTTCTAAGGTTTTCTAGAGTAGAATAGCTAGTTTCTTCTGATTATGAGTTTTTGAACAATTGTAATCTTTCAGTTGGTTTTATAATTTGGTATTCGTTGAGGAACTCTGCATTTTTATATCTGGTATGTAGCCTCAAAAAATACCTAAATTTTTATAATAAAGAATTATTATATAAATGCAAATTATAATTGAAACCCAACTTGGGTATTTTAAAGAATTGTTAGATGAATATTGATTAAATGATTATATGCTAAAATGAGAAACTTATTGTGTGTGAATCCAGGAAATAAAAGCCAGTGAAAAAGAGAAAAATATGGAAATTGTAAATAGGGACCTAAGGGTCAAAGTGTAAATAAATTTATATATCTCTAGTGAAATTAGGAGAAATAAATGAGCAGGAAATAATAGGAGACTTAAATGAGGAATAATAGAGAAATGGAGGACCTAAATACAAAGAAATAAAAGAAAAAGAAGAAAAAATCAAGGAAGGGCATGGCATGTAGGAAAGAGGGAGGAAGTTTCTCATTTTTAAAAAATACGATTAAGGGTGATCCATAAAAAAAAAGAAGGGAAAAAAGGAAAAGAAGAGAGAAGAGAAGAAAGAAGAAGGAAAGAGAAAGAGAGAATCCACGGTATGTAAGCCCATGTGTGTAGCCGGGAGCTTGTTCGATTCGTATGGAAAAGTATCGTTTTTGTACAATAGTATGGATTTGTCTGGTTTAGGTATAGAAAGAATAGATATATGGTTGAACTCTCTATCTCTTGTGTATGGTTTGGGTTTGAAACTCGAGCTCATTTCTTGATAGGGTTAGGAGTTGAGGAAATGAGCTCCCCATGTAGATGTGTTTTGGGAAAGATGCGAGTTTGCAATTTGAACCAAGAAAATTTCCCTATTTTTGATCCTACGCATTAGCCGGACTTTAGAACTGATTTTGGGTAAGAAATAAAGGGAATTTGATAGTGAGTCCTTCTGGTAAATTGTAGCAAAATCAATGAACTTGATGTTAGGCTTTTGAATTTCTCAATTCGGACCTCTGTAGCCTAAGTTATGGTCCTTTTTCCTTGGATAGTGCAGCGCTCGGCCATCCCCGACTGCGCGGTGCACCTCGGCCGGTGCACCTTGGCCGGGGTGTCGGTCATTTCGGCCGGGTCGGTCCCGGTCGGCTTGATTCGGGTCGGCTTCGGTGAGTTTGATACGATGTGACCTCGACTTGAGAAGGTCATAACTTCTTAGGCGAACTACGTTTTGGGTGTTCTTGGACTCTGGCACGACCCATTAGTGAGAAATAATTCCATATTCTGTAGGGGATAATAGATGAAGACTCTTGGTCAGGTCCAGCCGAGCTCGTGGAGTCAGTCAGCTGGTAAGGTGGAGTCAAGCTCGGCGGGTTTGATTAAATGTGACCTCGACTTCGAGGAGTCATAACTATTGCGTCCAGGCCTTCGTTTAGGGCGTTCTTGGACTCTATGGAAATCCCATTGAGTTAAGTCCGCCATATATAGCTTGTTAAGAATTGGATCTCGTAAACTAAGTAATTCCTAACAAAACCACTAGCACGCATAAGATAATATTGTTCTTTAAATGGTTTTGGAATAGGGGCTAGAGGAGGAAAACCAGCTGAGATTGAGACTCGAAGTTGAGACCAAAGTACAAGCTTTTGGGTTTGTTGGAACCCATTCCTTGTTTGAGTTTTTGCGTGTTTGTTATCTTTTCTGATACCAGTTTCAATATTGAAATGCTTGTTCTAAATGCATAAGAAAAGCATATTGAATTGTTTTAATGATTTGAAGAAATTGATTGTAAAAAATGTTTGCATATGAAAATTGCATGACTATTGAAAGTGAACTATTTATACAAATATTACATATTATATCACTTTATATAAGTTTGCAGACATATAATAAAGTGTGCTTAGTTTAGTTCGTAGTAAGGATATATTGGTATACGATAGGGAATTGAAATAGCGTGTGCGAGCGATGAGGTATTGATGTGTCACTCAGATCGAGTAGCCAGTGGGGCTATATGAGTAGTGGTACTAATTGATTTTTATAACGGTCAGCGGCTGCGGGCCGTGCGTATTTATCGCTGTTTTATATATCTTGTTGCCCGGCCAGTGGGGCCGTGCCGTGACTTCGATATCACAGTATGCTCGAAGACATAGGTTAAATTCATTAAAGAACCGGCGGAGTGAATTTGTGAGACATAATTGATTAGTGCCGATGGAGGTGTGCGAAGATGACAATATTTGTAACCTAAATTCCTCTGCTGCTTGTATGAAAGCTCACTGCGGTATAGCGATTCTAAGGGTCTAACTCGGGATAGGGTTTTCTTCGTGAAATGATTTACAGGTGAGGTTGAATGGTGAATTTCAATTTGGATTTTAAGGTTTTGTAAGCAGAGGGTTGGTTGTTTCTTGGTGAAATTAAAATAAGAAAAAATATAAAAATGAAGCCCAGCAAAAGTGTCAGACGACAGTTTGAGGTTTAAAGCAGCAGATATCTCGGGTCTTTCCTCGCGTTGGGAGGATGACATATAGTCATTTCGAGCCCAGGATCTTCATTTAACTTTAAAGCTAAACCACATGATTTTCCCTTTTGAAAAAACGACATTTGTGAACATTATGCTCCGGACAAGCTAAACGTGCCTCCATGATCTACCTCATAGTGATAATAGAAAACAACTAATGAATCTCAGTGGATCTAGCGATAAGCATCAGCGAACCCTAAGTGCCAAATCTTGATCGAAAGAAGGCACATCAGAAGAGGTTAACCTAGAGTGAATAGGAACATAAATGAAAATCGTACCTCGTTAAGCAGGAGAGGACAGTCGGTTTACCTCAAATCCTAGCCGGCCCTCTCTTCAGGAGAAAGTGCAACTGACATCCTACGAGTTGTCATCCTCGAGAGGAGTGTTTGAAATGGCCAGGAAAGGAGAAAGGAAAGAAAATGGGAAAAGGAGGAAGCCGGCGGTGAAACTCACAGCCCTCTCTATATTGCTAGCATTAGTGATTAATACAAGTTTACCAGGAGCGGGGCTTATATAAGTGCTTTCAGTGTATGAAGTACAGCAATCGGCTATTATAAGGGTAAATTGGAAAAAAAACCAAAAACAAGTGCAAACGGGGGCCACGTGAAAAAGCGGGAACGGCGAGCGGGATGAGCAGTGGTTGGAGAGGTGAAGCAGTCTTCAACGGGATCTGAAATTCATAATGCTCCATTTTCTTCACTTTTTTGCTCTTCACTCAGCCAGGATTTGTCTGACGATGAGTTTATTTCAATTCTTCGTGCTTGGATGTTCAAATATTTGGCATAATTAGCTCGCAAAGCGCCAAAATTTGCCACAAAATGCGATCGATTAGAATAACGAGGGGACCTTATTGTGCAAATTGGGTTAATTACGCTGATTAGTACACAAAAAGTGCTCAAAACCTTAAATAAACAAGGTTCAAAATAGCACTTTTTGGGCACTAATCAATAATTGAATTGATTTAAGATTGTGAAAAATTGAATATGAAAGTGTATTTTTGGGATGATCAATGAACCATAACTGATTGTATATAAAACAAGTATAAGTATTGTATTTACATTGATCATCCATAAAAGATTTGAAAAGTTTTAGTCATTAAAATTGCATGATTTGATTTAAATTGAGCGAAGAATGAATTTGTATAGAACCACTAAGCATGAAAATGCTTAGCATATTGTTTTACCAATGCGTAGGTCATAGAGTGATAGATAGTGATCGAAGAGGATACGAGATCGAGGAAGCGTCGGAGGAGTCGTAAAGAAGGAAATTTCGAAGGATTATCTTTACGACATTGTGCATTCATTCCATGTTTTCTTTTGGATATTAATATATTGTAAAAACAATTTGAACTCTAAACATGTATTTTGTAAATCATTTTGAAAAGGGCTTGATACGCCATTTTGTAAATGTATTGCATTGAAGTCGTGAATGTTTATGGGCATGCCCCAGGTGAAATTGCTTAGCAAGATTTGATTTTGAGTGATTGGTGATAACGGGGCATCCGGACTCGGTTCGGATCGCGAACGGATCGAGGCGGAGAAGTCCCACATTTAATGGTATCGAGCTTTAGGTTTTAGGTGGTATCACACAAGCGATTTTGAAATTGTTTGTAAAATTATTTTGAAAAATATCTCGACCTTGCAATTGAGTGTTGTTTCTCAATTTTACATTTACTATTAGTGTTCCCGACAATTATGAATCAATTCTTGGTTTAATGGAGTTCTAAGCCTCTCCATGATAGGGTTAACGGTGGAAACTCACCTCCTTGAGTATGACATGATCCTCTCTTGTGCTACAAAGGTATTTGTATGATATTAAACACTTGCTAAAATTCTTATGAAACTTTAGTTTTGCATCTTCTTGACAACGTGTAAACAAGAGATTCTTGGTACACGTTGTGCTTGATCTGAATCTGAACTACAGTCCAATCAATCGTCACGAGCAGCGTTGATATCTTTCATCTATTCTTTATCTTACAAAAGCTTTGAAAGTCATATCCCCATGAAGACCATTCATCGATGGCTCTAGATGAGATTGTAAGTGAGGGAGTGGGTGTTACAAGTTGGTGGAGAGTGAGAAACCTTAGGATCACATTATTCGCCCTTCTCGTTTTAAAAATAGTTTAAGTCGATGGGTTAACAAATCGGATTAATCAAAAACCCACCCAGATTTTACTTTGTGCACATTCATTGGATAACAATTCCTAAAGAATCATCTGAAACCACTCCTATGGAATGACGTGGACTCATAGTATTATAATGCTTGCGACATCGTTCCTCAGCAGGAACAATTCCGGCCTGAAATAGGCGAAGCATTTTTGGGCGCCATTGCGGGTGGCGAGGCACTCTAGTCGATCTGAGAGAGGTGATGGTAATTTTCAATTGCATTGCAAAATGCAGTACGTTCTACACCTTTTACTTTTAATTTTTTGTAGATAATAAATTGGATACTGTCGGGTTGGGGTAATATTGGTGCATGTCGGTTTGGGCTCGTGGCCAAACAGCAGCGACCATCAAAGTTATACCTCGAACATCTTGAAGAGTCCCACGAGTAAGACGTTTGTTTCAAGAGAACCACAATATCGAATGGAACATCCAGGGAATCAGCCAAATCTCTTTTTATTCCAATGACCGAGGTTATTTAGTAACCGCGAGACCTATGAAGGCCTCGCAGCGAGGAGATGAGGTGTTGTGCTAGTGGCGGAGGCTCCAGACAACGGGAGGGAAATATTAATTTTCAGCATAATCAATATCGAGCTCCCCCTGCCCCTTTACCTAATGTCAAAAGAACCCTTCAAGAGATTCTGCAACCTCAAAGAACCATAACAAACTCATGTATTCGCTTACCTGGAGAGGCTAACCAATTCCTTATGAAGTCGGAGATGATTCGTCTTCTCGCGTGTATCGAGGGTTGATTACGAGAACTCCCTACTCATTCATGAGGAATTTTAGAGGATGTTTGCGAGTCTTTTCTTTCTGGGGATCGCCCCTCCATATAATTTGTATGGCTTATTCCAGTCTCTCTAAAGGGAAAGGCGAGAAATATGGACCTACTCTCTTATACAATTCAATTTTTACTTAGGAAGACATGCGAAATGAATTTCTGAACAAATTCTTCCCTCCCGCACGCACTAATGCACTCATGTGAGCAATCCAAAACTTTTATGAAAAACTAGGTGAACCTTTTGCTATTGTATGGGAAAGATATAAGGATCTCCTCCACGCTCTCCCTCCTCATGGTTTGGATGTTGGACAAATTGTTGCATATTTTCACCAAGGACTTTCCCTAAATAACAAACAATACATCCAAATGATGTGTGCGGAGGTTCTATGAGAAAGCACTAGGGAGGCTGTGCGGTGCGATACAATGAAGTAGAAAATGCTTTCGAACTTAGGAACTAATACCTCACTAATCTTTTGCTAAAGTGCATAGTACACCTACGGGAGAGACGAATACATCACTTAAGAGAATGATGACTCTGTGGCTGAAAATAGCCAATTTAACTAGGAAGTTAGAGGTCATCGGGTGAAAAGTGGACAGGTGTTGATGCCTTGAGGCTGCCAGTCTGTGGGATGCGAAGTGGAGGAGTCATCATCATTGCGATGACCCACGCTCGCTCAACCATTAACTACCTAAGCTAATGCTCTTAATTACTAAAAGGAAGCGCCAACTCTCCATACTGCGAAACATAATCGGGGTGGGAGTAAGCACCAGGAACCGATTGGAAGAATGAGGAGGCCAAAACCATTTTCGAATAACGAGCTAAAGCTTACAGAAACCGAGGCTCTTAGTCAGGCCTCCGATTCGAAATCAAGGTCCTCAAGGATTCCCTGCAAATCCTAACCAAGGGTTCCACCCCTCTTCTCAAGGGAATCAAAATCAATAGTTATACCAACCTCCACATAAGAGAAGTTTGGAAGACATTGTGACATATTTGTGCCGAAACTCGACAATCCACTAACTGCTTTGAATTTGAGCGCCTTAAATGATGTGAGATCCCAATCACTAAGTTGACTCTTATGGGCCGATTTTCAACAGAAAAGAAACTCCCTTCTCGGACCATCCAGAAAGCCCTTAAGGTCGAAAATAGTGTTGGAATCTTCAGTCAGCTTGATGTAACTTTGAACAACTGCCCAGTCGTCACCACTCTTAGAAGTGGAAAAACAATTGATAAAACCATTCAGTCGTCTAAAGAAACAACAAAAGATTTTGCAAAATGAACCACTAAGGGATGATGATGTGTGACACCCCAAAACCCGGGGGTCCTATTGACCCGCAGGTGACACAAAGCACATTGTGTCTCGTACCATGAGACCCGTACTTGAAATAAAGTAGCCGATAGGGCCCATCATCCCGTAATTAGATCCATGCGGTTGCAAGACCATACATTTCTATAAATCGAGAGTTACATCACTCTTAATCTGAAAACATATATTAAAACTGATTCGTTCTAATATATACATAAAGAAACGAGAATCAGGACCCGCAGTCAGGCCGCCCCGCTAATCCGGTCTCACCAGGGCGCGAATGCATCTGTGCACGACCACCACGAAAGGGGTCCCACGACGGGGTGAGCTAACGCCCGGTAGAGATAAAATCCTACCCAGGGCTATTTCCGCTAGGTGCACATACAGGCTGATCATTTCACGAGTGGAGCCAGTAGCTTGATTAGTGCATACATGTTGTCTATCATGGAAAAATCTACATGCATGTAGAGGCGACACTCTACATGCCCCCAATCTGGGGTGACCCTCGAGCCCACCGCAATCAGTACGATAGAATCAATATTGAGTCAATCCACGACTCCCATCTCTAACTTAAGTAGTTTATGTGATAATTATTTAATTGTTTCGTGTCTTTTTGGGCAACAGAACTTTTCGGGGTCTCATCGCAGGTCTCTTACACTCTCCGACATTTTTCGGGCTTTCACCGGTGGATATGTTGTCTAACCCGGAGTTTCGGGCTTTTCACACAGGGGGTATCTATCCCTACTTGCTACGATCGACACATTTCATTTTCCATTTAGATTTAACAACGTGGAACTTCGGTGGACTTCGTCCATTCTGACCCTGCGATTCAACGCAACGATTGCGAATGAAATACCATGAACACACTTTCATGTAATGTGGTGTTACCACATACCAATGCAATCGCATTTGTGCCCTTTGCACTTTCAAACCATGACGATGTGAGCCCTCTACATGGACATTCTATACCATACACTATGTGTGTCTTTATGGTACTCATGTCTAATGCCACCTGACATTTCACCATATTTAACATACATGCGATCATGTTAATATTCCACGTATTCAAATCAATACATCACATAAGCATGCACTACATCTTTTCTATCATTAGGGTTAATTCATATCGACACATCATTGGCGTGTATTAAAATAATTCCAACCATTACTTAGGCAAGTAATGCCATAATTCATATTCTTGAAGTAGAGATATGATAATATCAGTGTAACCCAATGCATATAATTATTTCCATCTTTATCACATAATTTCACATATTCGACATGTCATTGGTCATGTAATAACACATATTAGCCATTCGACGTAAATTCGACGAGCTTGGCACAAGAAATAATCTGGACTTAGTCCGAAAGTCGATTTTTTAAATACTTCACAAAACATCCAACACACAATTCCTGCTGGGGCCATGTACAATCCCGAGCATTTTGATTACAAGCCAGGTTAGAAAGCGAGAGTTAGAACAAAGCGGATATTCCTCAACTATCCGTGACCCGCCCAGTATTCAGCTTCCATTTGGCTAAAGAACTTTATTTTATTAAATTCTATACTCAACGAGCTTTCCATAGAATCCAAGAACTCGTGAATCGGAGTTCGGATGAGAAAGTTATGGCCGTCCAAAGTTGACGTGGCCGTTACTACAGGTGTCGCAGTAGGGCTGCCCGAACGTATCGTGCTGCTCGGGTTTGCCATCCCAGAGCAGTGTTGATTACCGAGGCAGTCCACGAAACCACAGTAAGCGGTCTTTGACCATCACATAATCCTGAAACAAACCACATCACATCCAAATTCGCGGAAAATGGAAGAAACCCGTAGGTCATTACATGGCCCACTAAGTGATAAAATAACAGTAGGAGGAAACCTGCCTCTTGTAGCCGGTCCAGGGTTCTTTGCCTTAAGTTTCAGCTCCTTCTTTTCTTTTCCTTCCTTTCCTCTTTCTTTTCCTCTCTTCCTCCCCTTTCTTCTTCTCTTTTCTTCTTACTTTTCACTCCCTTCTCCTCGCTTTCTCTTTCCTTTCCTCCTTTCTCTTCCTCCTTTCTCCTTCCTCCTCGCTCCTTCTTCATACGAGGTGGAAAGCATACATGTAAATGAAGCGCCCATGCCCATATTTATAGCCTTCATTGTGAGCCATGCATGTTGACACATGGCATGCCATGTGTCAGACATGCATGCTTCCATGCATTGTGACACATGGCTTGCCATGTGTCACTCCACATAACTGCCATGTCACTCACGCCAGCTTGCCATGTGTCACACATGGTTCGCCATGTGTCATCCACATATTTCGCCATGTGTGTGTGGCAGAACCGCAGCGTTTCCACCGAGAAACGTGAAATTTCGGCTATCTCGTAATTCCAGCGAAATTAGGCCCGGTAGCTAATTTTCTGGGGGCGATTCCAACGGTGCAATCGGATTTTGTCATCAGAGATCTAGAAAAATCCCAACTTTCTCTAGACAACTATTTAGGTAAGAATACCCAGATTTTGCCCCCCTTTTATGCAGAAAAATTTAAATTTAAAATTTTTCACGGGTTTGCTAAATTAATAAACAAACCTCGTAATTTCATGGGACCGAATGTTGTTGATGTTAAGAAGCCACGAAAGATAAAAACTTCCCATGTCTCTCCCTCTACTCCATACCCTCATAGGTTGAAGCCCTTAAAATTGAATAATCATTATGAAATCACGAGTTGTTCAAATGGGTTAAGATGAAACATTCCCTTGTTGGATGCGTAAAAAATTAGTCATATGCGAGTTCTTGAAAGGCGTGTGTCTTTGTGAAAAGAAGTTAGGTGTCAACAAAGATACATTTTATGGTAGACGATCCACCTCGTTGATTAGGAACAACTTGCCCCCGAAATAAAAAGATCCAGGAAGCCCCACTATTTCCATAGTGGTGGGAAACTCAAAATTGGGACATGCTCTAGTGGACTTGGGAGCAAGTGTTAATTTGTTGTCATACTCGGTATATGTTGAGTTAGGGTTGGGAGGATTAGAGCAGGCTAATATCTGCCTTGACTAGTGACATGTCTTAATTCCTAGAAGGTATAGCGAGAGTTATGTGGGGTGCAAGTAGATAAGTTCTGCTTTCACATGGATTTTGTTGTTCTTGACACTTAACACGTGGTGAATCAGGGACTCGGTTTCAGTGATTCTTGGTAGGCCATGTGGCCTTGCCGATGCCGTCATACCTTTGTAGGAAGACTAATGAGCGTTATCTTTTGGTAACATATTTGTTATCCCGAATATCTTCAATGTTATCAAGGAGATAGGGGATGATGAGGACGTCTGTGAGGTAAATATGATAGAATCTGTTGTGCAAAACTATGTAGATCATGTTTCATATGATTACCCTCTCAAGTCTTGTCTAGTAAGCCCAAGTTGTGTTGAGGAGGTAACCACATCCAGGGTGGAACTCTGCACTCCATAGTGAGCACGATTGAGGTAATGGAAGCAAATGGGTGGGCACTAGAATTTGAAAAATTGCCTGATTGAGGGACGAGTATTACCTTCGGAAGAGAAACCACTTAAGCTTGAATTGAAACCCTTCCCATCGCATCTCAAAGTATCATTCCTAGGGTAGAGATACTCCCACAAGTAATCATATCCTCCTCTTTGAAGTCGGATCAAGAGAATAAACTTTTGGAGATGTGTGAGAACCCACAAAAGCGACCATAGGATGGACCGTTTGTAAATATTAAGAATTGGCCTTGATTTGCTCACACAGGATTCACTTGGAAGAGGATGTAAAACTCTTTAGACAACCACAACGAAGGCTGAACCTAGTCATGAAAAAAGTTGTCAAGAATAAGGTCTTAAAACTACTGGATGTAGGTGTTATTTACCCCATCGTAGATAGCAAGTGGGTCGATCGACCAGTAGTGCCTAAGAATTCGGTCATTGTGGTAGCAAATGAACACGATAAATTTAATTCCCACTCGGGTCATAGGTTGGAGGGTGTGCATAGACTATAGGAAACTTAATCTGGCACTAGGAAGATCATTCCACTCTACCTTTTGTGGATCGAATGTTGGATAAAGTTCTGAGAGCATGAATTATTATTTTCTAGATGGAGTACCTCAGGGGTATAATCAAATTGAGATAGCCTGCACAGAAGATCGAGAAAACCACGTTCACACGCCGCACAGTACATTGCCTGGAAAATGCCCTTCGGATTATGTAATGCACCGGGGGACCTTCCAGCGGTGCATGATGAGATTTTAGTGATATGATAGGAGCATATCTTAGAGATTTTCATGGACGTGCTCTGTTTTTGGAGATTCATATGAGGGATGTACGAAGCCCCAAGGAATACTTAGAAAGGTGTCGAGGAGAATAATTTAGTGCTAAATTAAGGAGAAGTGTCATTTCATGGTGACACGAGGATTGTGATAGGACATAGTGTCGAGAGAGGAATAGGGTAGATAAAGCGAGTTGAGTTGATCTTGAGCTTACCCACTCCTAAGTGTGTCAAGGATATCACGATCATTCTTAGGTCGTACGAGGTTTTATTGGAGGTTCATAAGAATTTTAGTGCTATAACGTCCTTTGTCTGTCGCACCCGAGGATGTCACTTTTAAATGGTCCACCCGAGGCATGTGGGGCGGCCTTTGATAAGGCGAAAACTATGTTGTGTCACCTCCTATCATGTGATCCCTATTGGGGACATTCCTCCCTTTTGAGATCATGTTTGGCTAGTGATTTATGTCGCAAGGCGTATTAGAGTGAAGAAGATAATTTTTGTTATCTATTATGCTAGCAGACTCACAGACTTCGTGCGGTCGATTATATCTGACTACGGAAAAAAGAAGTTCTTGGGCGTAGTCTTTTACTAGAAAAGTTCAAGTCTTACATTATAGGGTCCCCTATAACCATTTTCACTTATCATGCAATGAAGTACTACTCTCTAAAGCGGGGATACTAAGCCTCGTCTAGCCCAGGTGGATCTCTCTATCGAATCGACCATTAAGGATAAGAAGGGAGTTGAGAATGTGGTAGCTGACCACTGTCTCGTTTAGTTTCGAAACTGACTTCTAGGGTCTGTCACGCCCAGATCCGGTCAGACGCGATTAAGGCGGATCCCGAGGCAAAGTCGGCGCGAGACTATTCTATATACTATATACTATAACTTCTTAGGACTCTCATTGACACATTCTTTCCTCGAGAGGCATGCACACCGTACTTGTGGGTATACAAATAATTTACGTAATAAGCAATCATTTTACATATGCAAAGAACTACCACCGGAGTGGTGTCACGTCACAATCTATACACATACACAAGGTCCCTTTACTTGTACTAATACAATTTTACTATTGCAAAACTTCGGAGATTGCGGAAGCGGTGAGTGAGCACCTATCTCGATCGGCTTTGCTGTGGCGATGTGAATGTCATCCTCTATCCTTGTCTTCGGTACCTACACGGATTAATTGCAGGTGCTAAGCTTTGTGCTTAGTGGGAACATAAGCATGGACAACCACCAATGTGGCCCATCCTGACTTATACATGTGCATTATATATATCTAACATATTTCTATAGCTTTAATTCCTTGTCATCTTATTATATTATTCTGTGCATGTCGAACTTTTTCTATTACATGTTCTATATCTTTAGCATATCCTTTACTTATACTTTTATGTTCTATTTCGAGTACTATCGTATTCCTATACTTATCATGTCTCTAGTCTATGTTTTTTTCATCTTTCAATTCTATGATTTAATTGCATTCTTCACTTTCATACTTGTACTATTGTATACTTTCCTGTTATATGTGTTCATCTTGTACTTTTCATACATACATATTCATACTTGTACTATCGCGTACATTCATATTCTATCTATCATATACTTTGTGCTTTCGTATACTTTCTATACTTTTTCTTTTGTGTATATACTTATTTTCATATCAAGTTATAATGTACTTCTTGTTAACATGGCGGCCACGTATTTTCATCGCATAACAAGAGTATCTTCTCATATCATATCATATCATATGCTTTCATATGCATTTCCTTTGTGTATACTTTTCCTTTTCTTTTATATTCATGTCTGCAAATCTGTAGAAGTGGATTCGGAAATAGCGAGTGTGCAGGAAAGATCTTATCCTTTGTCTGGAGCGGTGATCTTTGTACATGTGTGCGAGAGGTACTATCCTTTATGCGAGGCGGTGATTTTTGTTTATGTGTGCAGAAGGTACATCCTTTGTCTGAGCGGTGATTTTACATCTGTGTTGTGGTGACCCTTGGAATACTACGATCCCGGCAAGGGATATATCGCCGACCGAACGGGGCCTCGGTATGCGATACATGAATATCTTTGCGTGGCTGCATCTTCCGCATGGGCATGTTTATCACATCCCTCTGAGGTCCTAAGCGAACCCGATCAACTTTATTACATTTTACGTACATATTTATGGCGTAGATATTATTGTTATCATAATTGCTTATGCATATATCACTTATCATTACTTTACTCTGTATTAATTCTCATATCTGTAGTTTCATATTACAGTTCTCATATATCTCTATAATACATATATTCATATCTTTTGCTATCATTTAGTTTTGTCTTCGTATCATATATGTAAATCCTATCATATATCATGAAGGCATCTATGCACTCTTGTATTGATATATTTCTATATCGCTTTCTATATTCATAACTCTTTATATCATTTATACATGTACAGTCATTCATGTACATGTACTCATTCTGTCTTTGTCATCTTTTGCTTATCCTCATACGTTTCTTGAAATTTACGCATTTCTATCATGTGTTCCTAGCAGCATGTTCCATTTATTCATTTCGGTATAACTATCATATGTTCACATCATTTACGTATTCTTGTCATGTCTTTATCTATTCATATACTTTCTATATTTCTATCATGTTCCATCTCTTTGTTCCATGCATGACAATCATATGTTCACATTGTATACTCTTATATTCATATGTGCCTATCATTAGATCTTGTAGGCTATCATATCTTATGACATATCCTATCATATCTTATCATATCTTATGACTATACCTATCATATCACCGCCAGACATATCCTATATTAATATCATATTAAGTATTTTATGAGCATGCTCTATCACATGTGCATTTTATATTTTATTGTTTCATGGCTATTACATATAGCACTTCATATGCTATAGAGTATGATGTGTGTGAATCACACCTCATTCATATATTCTTATTCCTACATGAATCTATTTTACTTAGATTGGAATCGATCCATTCGGATAGATCGAAATAAAAGTTACTTGACATTTTATGCCAACTAGTCATTTCTGGAATTTTTCTAGGGATGAGTTTGTATTACTCATTTAGGGTCTTAAATTCATATTTTGACACTATGTCCTTATACTCATTTAAAGCTAAGGTGCTAGGGTTTTATTCCAAGCTGCGGAATCACCCGATTCGAGCAGGAACTCCAGGATACTTCAGAGGCTCTTGGACTTCTCTATGTTCGCTGAAACGAGAATTTGGTTGCACATGGTCCCACTTCGAGTGAATTTTGGAGCCACTTAGAGTCATAATTTGATGATGTCTATTTACATATGGATGATTTTCCTTGAAGTGCAATTTTCCACTTGAATCACTCAAATCGGATAAGAAATGAGCAAGTTATGGCCAAAATACAAAAACTGAATTAAGCGGAAAACATAACGGTGTCTTAGGTACATGTCTAACATGTCTGGGTACATGTTAGTAGAAAATGACGAGAACCTAACATGTGCAGTACATGTTCGAGTGTCTGGTACGTAATCATAGAAAATTGCCCATAATGTGTATTTTCTCCTTTTTCATGCACTTTCATCCATATATCCTCTTAATACATCCTTAAGTAAAAACTAACATGGAATCCCTCAACTGACTCGAGCACTTTTAATTTGCAAGAATCACAAGTTCATACCAAAAAATTCACCAATTCTACAAACCTTGGAATTGTGAAGGATTCCATATCTACTCCTTATCAATGAATTTCAGCGAACTTCCCTTAAATCTAGAGTTAAGATTGTTTGCCCTAACAAAACCCTAAAAAAGGGAACCAAATTATTGTCCAAATGAAACCCTAGCAATCCATACCCAAGTAATTCTTGTATCAAAATCATGCTAGAATCCATAATTTCCATACCTTTGATCTTAGCTTGCTTGATCTCCTTCCTTCCTCTTCCTCTTCCTCTTCCTCTTCTTCTTTCTTTTCTCCTTCTCTTCTCTCCCTTCACGGTTTGCTCTTATCGAGCTTATGAGACGAATTTTGGTCTTATCCCTAGTTTATTAAGGCCATGTTTGGCCTTTAAATAAAGCTTCCATTTTTGGGTTAAATCTCCTTTATTTGCAAAGGTCCTCCACTTCTCCTTTTGAAACTTATTTTATTTTATTTCCACTTTGGCCTCAGTAATTAATTCATGTCTTTGATACCCATTTCTCTACTATTTCATTTCGGGTCTCTCATTTTATTTCGAAAATTCCATTAACTTATAATATACTAAACAAGTCAGAAAGCGGTAGGGTATATTTCGAGATGATACACTACCATGGCGACACTTTCACGATGAAGCGACTTTTTTGCTCTTGTCCATTGCCCATGGTATGCGGACGCAATAAACTATCTGAGTGACAGGACAAATTCGTCCCGATGGACCTCTCGGCAAAGAAATTTTGGTGGACATAAAAAAATACTATTTTGATGATCCATACTTTTAAAATATTGTCCCCAATCAATTCTTGAGAAGAGTGTGTATCCAAATGATGATCAAATTGGGATACTCACATACGTCAAATGCTGAAGCTTATGGAGGGCGTTCACCGTAAAGCGACTAACAAAATCATGGCCAGATTTTTATTGGCCCACTCTTTTTAAAGATTGCTTTGACTTTTTCAAAACTTGTGCTCGGTGCCAACAACTAGGAGGGATCATAAAAAGGAACATGATGCCTCTTACCCCTATTTTAATTATCGAGATTTTCGATTGATGGGGCTTAGACTTCATGGGGCCTTTCCCCCCCTCCTGCGGGCACCTTTACATTTTGTTGGCAATTGATTATGTTTCTAAGTGAGTGGAGGCCATTCAAAGACTAACCAGCCCTGGAGTTGTTTTGAAATTTTAATGAACATATTTTCTCATTTGGAATGCCTCGTGCAATCATTAGTGATGGTGGGCTTTCCATTTTTTTGTAATCAACCTTTTGAAAATCTATTAAAAAGTATGGAGTCACACCGCAAGTTTTCTGGCTTACCACCCGTAGACCAATGGTCAAAAGAGGAAATAGGCCAATAGGAGATCAAACACATTTTGGAAATACGATTACCACAATCATGGATTGAAATTAGAAGCCCATTGTAGATGCTCTTTGGGCCTCTTAGTCATAGCTTTTATTATTCTTGGTATGTCTCCCTATAGGTTAGTCTATGGTAAGGCATGTCACCTCTCAGTGGAAATGGAGCACAGAGCGTATTGGGCCATTAAAACTCTTAATTTTGATTTGGCTAAGGCATGTAAACAGAGGATGCTACAGATGAATGAGCTTGATGAATTGAGGCGTGAATCGTATGAGAGCTCGAGAATTTACAAAGAGAGGGTCAAGATCTTCCATGAAAAGAACATTGTAAGGAAGACTTTTGAACCTCACCAAAAGGTACTGTTGTACAGTTCTCGCTTTCACATCTTTCTAAGTAAACTTCATTCTAGATGAACTAGGCCTTTCATCATCAAGGTAGTTCACCCATATGGAGCAATGGAGATTGAGAATCTGGAAAATGGGAAACTCTTTAAAATCGATAATTGGTAGCTTAAATCCATTTAAGACACCTTGCGTCGCGGGGAGAGTAGTGTGAAGACCTTTGGTAAGATCCGCTCTGGGGATGTTCCTTCAACTTAATCTTTGTCTTACCCTTTGTATATAGCTTTTCTTTTCCTTTTCATGCATTTCTTTACACTTTCTTCATTCATTTCTGTTTTTGTGTTTTTCATAAAGGAGAGTCGGCCCTTATGTATCCAGTCTTTTTGGCCCTCTCTTATAGTCTGTGATGGGTATCCTTCAAGGCATTGAGGGCAATGCTTATTTCCATGGTGGGGGTGGGCATACACTAGTGTTTAAGAATCCATTTAAGTGCATCTTTATTTGGTTTAGTCGGTGTTCTTAGGAGTTAAGTGCATGTAATTTTTTTTGATTTTCGGCTTTCTTGAGCATGGTACTTGACCTTTGATGTATGCAGCTGCATGCCCTTATGTATGCACTCCATATAGTTTCACTGCACATACGATAACCAGGGCATGCCTGAAACTTTTTCATGTTGGGACCGTATTCCCCGATTATCTTCTGTTCTCGAGTGATCTTGATTGTATCATTCTCGTTCATAAATTACCTGATCCATAAATTCTTTCTGACTCCTTTTGCTTGATTATTGCTTCAGCCTGTGCATTTTTAGCATTCTCATGTCAACTACATGCATCTTATTCTTTGAGGAACATCCATACGTAATTGAAAGACGATTTTAGGCCATATTTTCTCTTTTTAACTTCTAAATTATGTTGAGTCATCTTTTGAACCCTTGTTGAGCCTTGAGTTGCCAGTTCTATTCAAACCTTAGGATTCTTGATCACTTTGAGCAAGGATGACTCCAAAGTAAGTGTGAAGGTGTCGAGGGAGTGTAGCATACAATTGAGCAAGGCATAAGTTTGTTTGGAGGGGGTTTTGAAGCGATGTAAATAGCGTACATTAATCAAAACATAGAAGTGCAGAATTTTGTAAAGTGGTACGTGCCACTCTATTGATCTGGAATCTTAGAGGCTAGAATTAGATGTGGCCAACATATTGAATGCCAGATGCAAATCAAGTGAAATGCAGATACCCATAATGAAAAGTGGCAATGGACTTTTGAATGGAATTGCCACGCTACTGAAGTAGATCTGCCGATAAGTAATGGGCCATTTGAAGAGCCCTTTTCCTCATTTTTTGAACCCTTCATATTCCCCTCCAGCTCATGCAAAAACCACAACCACCCCAACTACTCTTCTCACCCAGCGAGCCACAAG
The DNA here is from genome assembly GCA_016808115.1 of Tetrastigma voinierianum. Lineage (NCBI taxonomy): Eukaryota > Viridiplantae > Streptophyta > Magnoliopsida > Vitales > Vitaceae > Tetrastigma > Tetrastigma voinierianum. The sequence continues at coordinate 145,960 of JAEQBH010009334.1, read as the reverse complement.
TCAGAAAGCGGTTTCCTCGAGTTTCACCATGTCGACTCGGGGCATCGGGTTCTTCGCGCACGAGCTTGAAAGTGTTGGGCAGAGTATGGGTAAAAATGATTCTGAATCCCTTAAGCTAGAGCAGCTTGTGGTTTTTAGTTGGTATGGATTGTTTTGGTTGGCTTTGGGTTGTGGTTTTATGCTCTTGGTTGGTTAAGGCGTTTGCTATGATCGGTATGGGGAGGAAAGTTTTGAATGATTTGGAAAGGGTGAGTCCAATAATGCTGGAGATGGGTTGGTGGGAGATTTTTGTGTGTGTGTGGGCCATTCTTGCAATATTTTCTATCTTGGCCATATATATGGCGAGTTCAAAGAACACAGGGAAAGGAAAGGCCATTAACTCTTCTATGGAGCGAGCTGTTAAAAAAAGAAAGGTCGATACGTCGCAGACTGTAAAAAAGGGAAAAGGAAAGCGGAAAGGTCCTTCATCAAAAAGCGAGGAAAAAAGTGAGAGCGAAGATGAAGATATTGAGGCTATGTTTGCTGAATCCTCGGAATCCGAGCTAGAAAAGTGGGTCCAATCAATTGAAAGATGAGGTTTCCACTATGAGCGGCAAGCCAGAGTGAAACATTTCTTTTCTCATCCATTGATGGGATGTCCGGGATCGAAAATTTGCAATTTGTTGGTGAGAAGTAAGGTTATCTGCAGATCATTGTGAGAATTTACTCCAACTTGAGAAGAATCTGAATGTGGATTATACCGAGAAGATTCTGTTAATCTACGGGAAGCTTAGCGAATGGTTAGCCACGACTCGTCGCTAGATCATTGCATTATGTTAGCCGCACACATGGCCAGGCCTTACCCTCGGGGCTGTCTGGGGTTTGATACGAATGCATTCACAAAATACCATGTGCACGACACATTGCCATAGAATTTTATGCGCAAGAAGTTTGCCGGGGAAATTAAAGCACGAATATGCATTGATGAATAAAGATTAGATTCCTGATAGCAGTCGGGCGAAAGGAAAGGAGAAATTACTAAGCAAGGAAAGAAATTCGGTTTACGTATGAGGTAATGAATGGAAATTATTGATTAACTCTAATAATATAGTGTATAATGAGGATTTTGAGGTCCCAGCCCGAGAGCAGAGCACTTCACTTCCCAGGCCTTAGTTACAAACTTGGTAGAAAATTGGCTGGGATAAGGGGGTTCTAGTAAGAAAAAAGAGTTTTTCTGAAAGTGGGCCCACGTCCTGAGAAAAAGCAAAGCAAAAGCGGCGCTTCCATGGGCCTCGAGTTAGCACATCTATCTATGGCTATTTCTGGGCCATCATCATCGTTAGCTCCTAGTCCGATGGGTACATCTCCTTTAAAGAGGATGGAGCGTAGAATAAAAAGGATCGTTAAATGCATTACAGGAGGCGAGAAGCGGTTGAACCACACCGGGCTCTCTAAGCTTGAGAGTCACATTCTACGAGGAGAGGCCGTTGTTGTAGATGACCCCCCCCCTCTTGATTTGGAAGGGGACTTTGACGAGCTGGATGATTGTGTAGACAAAGATGCATTTTCCTCGGATGGAGAGGAGGTGGACGAAGAGTAGTGGTATCTTGGGTTAGAATAAGGTGGTGTTGGCAATTGGGTAGAGACCTTAGCGTGTCATGCCCAGCCACCATTTGTTCATAAACCTGTTTGTGTAACCCATGGTCATTCTGACTTAAAAGACCTTTTGATTTAGTTATGTAAGGGTGTTCCTTATTGAATTCTATGCGCTGTTAGATCGCTTGGTTATGGTGAAATGTTTACATTTTAATGAAAGTTCATTCGATTTGGTGATTTCTGTTGTTCTATTGATATCTGTGATCCCGCCCTCACGAGAATCTCCGTTTTCTTAGCAGTTTGTTATTTGTCCACTACGCCCAGAATTTGTTGGTGCTCATTTAAAGTTAATTGGTTGCATACTCTGTTAGGTTATAGTACTATGTTCATGTTTGCTCTTTTGGGAATCTTGCAATGCTTGACTGCTCCTTAGCACACTTTGTTGAGCCTCATAGTCGGTAGGTGTTACTAGTTCAAATCTTACTAGGGACTAGCAAGATGTAGGTTGGGGGTGTGTTGGATACATAAAAGTGCAACAATTATATAGGGTTTTAAGCCCCTCAGCTCATGTTTTGCTTTCATTTTGTGTAGAAAAGATGCTTTTGACCTTTTCTACCGTTTTTATGCTTTGTGCGAGGTTGTTCGATATCAGTACACATTTTTCCATATGGGTTTTGAACCCGAGAGGACAAGCGTAGATCTCATCACTTTGTCGATTCAGACGTTGACCGAGAGGCCTCGAAGCGTTCTAAAAAGTGAAGTGGGGAAACTGGATGATCTACATTAACCATTAACCATTGGGCCATCAAGACGTTGAGGTAAATACATTAACCATTGGGCCATCAAGTCTAGACATTAGCCACTAGATGTCATGACTTCAGATTTCTATGTTGTGACCCGAAAATTTAAGTCATGACCTTGATAATATTAAAGTTATTGATTTCCTCAGAAACAACTCTGATTCCATTTATTTTGATCAATGCAAGGATTTGACAATTCCTATTATCTCTCATATTCAATAGTTATGCTTTCAACACAAGACAAAAATAAATTCCCCCAAACTTGCAATCATGCTACATTAAATATAAGATCCTAACAATTATTTCAACTCAAATGCCAATAAAATAGAAGACAGAGAAAGGAATGAGAAACTCCCCTTTTTGATTCCAGTCATGTTATATCAGCTGTCCTGAATGTGATTTTAGAGGTTCTTCTTTTTGTACTCTCTCTTCGTTCTTTCCATAACTCTGCTTCCTTTTAGTTCCTAGTTGGACTTTCTTTTATTCATCCAATGTATCAATTCATCCAGCTTGGCCTCATGGTGACATATGTTTTGTACATTCATTAGCTCTCTTATTTCTGCCATTTCTCCTGAAGATCCGGATGGTCCCCAATGTTGCATTCGTAAGATCATTCGGCTTGTATACATATTCTCATCTCTCCCGTGTTTGGAATTAGTAATTTCCTTCTTTTGAAAGGAAGGGGTGAGGCAAAATTTCTTGAAATAAGCTCATCGGCTCCTCCCAGTGTTAGCAGTTAAATATGGTAGGGAGTTAAACCATGTGCGACCATATCTCGTAAAGAGAATGGGAGCAAATTGCGGTGAATAACCGGCTTCACACCATTGATTTAGCGGAATTGGCTATCCTCGAGTGTCAGTGTTCATTGGGATTTTCATTGGAATGACCGACAAATTGGTTTTGTTGAACCATGGTTATGGTAGTTGAGCTCAATCCTTAGCATCTTTTGTATTGTTCCTTTGCTAAATATTTATCTTGGATGAATGATTTCCCGCAGCCTCTCCATAGTGTCTTGTTAACTGGATTATAGCTGCAAATTCACGGTTGGCTGCGAGTCTAATCCTTTATACATCGTGGTACGCATTAAAAGGTCTTCTGAAATCAAAGTACACTCGGTCGATAGGATTAGCCTGATCGACAAATATTTTCAATATGGTTTGTTAAAGGTTAGTGGCTAAAAATAGTCAACTAGCGAAAAGCTATTTTGTTCTTCTTACTTTAAATGTCCGGTAGTATTTCATACATCATAAATATTGATTTATTAAATTCTTTCGATCTGACGCGGCGTAGCCATAAAACTTGGTATTGAACCCGAAAGAACACATACAAATTTCTGACGTTATTACCGAGGACTATTATCTGTAGTCCCACGGCGACGGCGCCATAAAACTTGTTGATAGACCGAGAACACATACAAATTTATGACGTTATTACCAGGACTATTGTCTAGTCCCCGTGACGGCGCCATAAAACTTGTTGATAGACGAAAGAACACATACATTCTGAGTTATTACGAGGACTATTGTCTGATCCCGGCGTGGTGCCCGATAAACTTGTTGCGTGAGACCAAATGACATTTGCATGTGATTTATAACAAAATTACCAAGGACTATTATCTACTCGGGCAATCTTGCCCGCAAACTTGTTGACATTATACTATATAAACCAAAAATCTCTAAGTAAATCCTTTTGAGTTTGGTCTTGTCACGATGATACGCAAGTGCAATTAGACAAGTAATAAAATGGATTTAAGTCGGATATGAGTCTGGAGATCTGAAGGAATTTTTAAATCATTCTACATTCTTTTTCGATTTCATACTATTTGGACCCTTCAAATACAGTAGTAGATCCGACATTGAGGTCTTTGGAAAATTAAGCGAACAATGGGAAATGTGAGAATGAGCAAATAGCTTGAATATAAAGAATAAAGAATAATTAATAGTTAGGAAAACGAATAGAAATTGAATAATTATCGTTTAGAGAACGCATTAAGATCAATGCTATTGGCTGAAATATCAATTCTACTGTTGTCAACTTGTAAATTTTGTGAACTTGATTTCAAAATGCATCGGCGTTAATGGATTCAGTACGGATCTCTCCAGCGCTTCACATTTCATTATCTAATTTTGGACACAGATTCTCTCGAATACGAGGAATTAGATAACTACTTTTAACAGGGACTTCCTAGTGCAGGTATTTTCTTTTGCAATACTTCATACCCATTTTATGGGTACGTGCGCATAGCTCCCAGTTATCGGTCAAAACGAGGATATCTGACTTCAGTTACTCTTCTCCAGGTAAATAGATCACCCTCTCCCTTGATTAGATCTCGGCTAACACGGGTTGGCTACGCTGTCGAATTGGGGTGAACTCTCTGCTTGTTTTAAATTGATAATATTCGGCTTCGTTCTTGATTTAGTGAGAAGAGGATTTATCAAGTAAACTCACATAGCTCGTTAGATCTCCAATAGCGAGGTTAATATACCTTCAAAGAAATATTCATAACTCGAGTTGTCATCTCTGTGTCACTCGAGGAGGACCTCAGCAGAGATGAGCTGATGAAACACTTCTTAATACGGGTATAAGAGCGATATTCGATCGAAAACTTTAAACCATACTTAGAAAGTAAATTCATAAGGCGAAATTCGCAATTTCTTTTGGAAATAACACACAGGAAAGATAATTTCGACAATAGCGCATTCTCTTAATGAAAATTGGGTTCCTCAATTCTTGTTACACCCTCTGACATTCCTCGATCCATAGAATAAGCTGTTTGGCTGGATAAGCCAGAATTCAGAGAATTTGTATGAACTTGACATTCGGTGGTAATTTTGAAAGTGAGTGCATTGGCTTTAGCTCAAAGCGATAACATCGATTCGAGAAAATAAGAAAACTAGAGCGATAAATCTAAATCTAATCTATCCGTAATGAAGAAAATAAAGAAAAGGAAAGAAAAAAACTAAAAATAAAATAAAGAAATAGGCATTTAACTATCAGATACCTCTATACGTGGCAGCGGCTGTTCTCCTCTTACGGATAATTTGTGTATTTTATGAGTTTTTCAATTGGGCCTAATTCCCGTCTACGGTCTTTGTGGATTCGAAGTTAGTTGTGGCCCACATATTCACCGTTAGTCGCGACCTCGATTCCTTATCGCCCAGCATTATCCGTATCGACCTCGATCTCATGCCGGCGCGACCTCACGATCATGTCGCGACCTCGACTTCTTGTACATGCGATTCATGGCCGGTCATTAATGATGTCAGCGGCGTCATTATCTTAATCCGCGACATCAGCTTGCCCATTCTGCGGAGTTTCACATGTTGCTTAAGTGTCGGCGTCATTGCAATATGACATCGAACTAAATGAAATGCATCTTTCAAGCGATTCTTGTGCATGCGATCCACCGGTCTCTTGTCAGCGGCTTATCTCTTTACAAGAAACTACGTGGATTGATGCAGTTGTTTCCCTAATAATACGCGAACGCATGCGATATCTTGTCGCGACATCACTTTATGGAGCTCAATCTTAGCGGGCGAGGTCTCGGTATCGCGACGCCGATCTCGTAATGTGACATCGACTTATGGGATTGCGATCTTCGCCCGATGGCTTTGGTGTAAATGACTTACGCCTCACGTCGTGACATCCGACTAAATAAAATTCGAAACCGGCGGAATCGCCGATGTCGCGATGCCGATCTGTCGCGACGTCTCTTTATTTCTTTTGACTTTCATCCCGAAGGTTCGATGTCGCGACGCTTCGATCTCATGTCGAGCCTCGACCGTTCTGCGGGCGCTGGCCCGAAGTTGCTCTTTGATTAGCCGGCGACCTCGATCTCCGCGTCGCGACCTCGGCTCATGTCTTACGTAGCATTCAACTTGTCTTGGATGTAGCGACATGATCTCTTGTGTGAGCATCAACTAAAGGATCTGCAGGTTTTAACTGGTTTCTCATGATGTCGCGAAACATGATATGTTGTCGTGACATCAGCGGATGCATGCCCGATCTTGTCGCCGCAGTATCTTTCCTTTGATTGCTCTTTGTTGTGGTATGATCGCCAATGTGACATGGCCATGCCTCCTGATCTCAAGCCACCATTAGTTCTGATGTGCGAAACATCGTATCACCCCATCGACGCTTCATGACTCTGCTGACTTTGAGCGTGGTTCCACGATGTCAGACGCGATCTCATGCCAGCGACCTCATCACAAAGCTGCTGCAATTTCTCGCGGCGGTCTCATGTTTGACCGCAAATATCTTGCATGTCCATTATGCGACACACGTGGAATTTGCCGATTTCGATGCCGACCTGTATTGGACTATGTAAAAACCACTTGCAGCATCGTTGGCAGATTGCTGTTTATACGCTATTTTACGCATTTTTACTTTCGCGATTACTACATTTTCCACTTTACTTTTCTTATGTTTTTATATTTACCATGAATAACAAATTGAGTGAGTTTCTTCCTTATTTACGCATAGTAAAGCTATTTACTTTTTTTAGATGAATCCATGAAAAAATGGACTAAATAGATAAACACTACAAAGCTCATCGGTTACCACCTAGGATCCTAATATCTCGGGGCCTCTATTCGCTTTAAAACAGTTTAAGGCAATCGCTAACTAATCAATCAATCAAAACCCCCCAGATTTTAATTTATTCGCACATTCATTGGATAGCAATTCCTAAGGATCATCTAGGAAACCACTCCCTGTGGACTCCCACAATATCATAATGCTTGACGACACGCTCCTACGCTGGGAACAATTTCAAGACATCAAATGCATACAAAGCACATGGTAACTCGATGGATGTGTGGGGCTCATCAACGTCAATATCGATCGCCACATTGTCAAATCTATCTGACTCCATACCAGTCTAAAGCTACAATAAATATCGATCCTCGATAATGTCAAAATTTTCATACTGCAATAGTGCCCCATAGACAATCCAAAAAAACGAAACCCCTATACTGGAAAGTCATTATATTAATCAATGCTCTATTGGAAGGCAAGACATGTATCGAAACTTTGTCTAACTGATGAGTCTAAAAACTCATTTGATTTTTAATCCATTTTTTTGAATTTATTACAAGATAATTGTTGATTCATATGTAGAAACCTAGGTAATTTGCTCAAATTTAATTTCAGAATACAAATATAGAAGCCAAATTCCCAAAGAAAACTGAAGAATTCACTTAAGAACAGGTGAGGTCGCGTAACTAGAAAATGAAAGTCGCGATAAAGTGAGCTCGTTGTTCGCTTATTTCCGTGTCACAACATCACCAAGACTAGTTAACGAGGTTGCGACTAAGAAAATGTGGTTGAGACGAAAGAAATTATTCAAGGCAATAGCTGAGGTCGCGACGCCAATCTGAGGTCGCGACATTGATCCGTTGATGAAGCCACAAATGAGGTCTCTACAAGAAAATGTGAAGTTGCAACCAATTCTTAAATGAAGGACTCAATTTGAGGTCGTTAAGATCATCTCGAGGTTTACATGAACCGACCAGAGCCACAACAAGGAGGTTCGAGGTCGCAACTACAAAGAGTCAACCTGGAATGAGGTCGTGACCTAATATCGAGGTGCTCCATGTGAAAACCCGGTCGGAGCTGCCGAAGTCCCAGTTAGGGAAATTAAAGTTGCAACCACTTTGTTATTCAAGGACCCCAAGGGAGGTCGCGACCTGAATACACACTGAGCATCAACATCCAGGTCGCAATTATGCTTGAGAAATCGGTGACAACCCGCAACGTGAAGGAGGAATTGAGTCGACGTTATATTGCTGTCACGACCATTAGCAAAGGGCTATCAGTGTTACTCCGCGACCACCATCGAGGTCGCAAACCAAAAAAAGGAAAGTCACGACAGAGGTAAAGAGGAATGCAAACTATAGCAACCAAAAACCGAGGTCGCGACATGCAAGGCGCAAGGAGTTGAAGTCCTCGACGTAACTAAATGGTGACAACTAAAAGAAGGTTGCAACCTAAAATTGAAGTCGTGACTCAGAAATGCAGCAGAAGGGAATGACAACGAGGTTGCGACGTGAGACTAAGGTCGCAACATCAATTCTTGAGAACAACTAAGCCAAAGAGGTCGCGACCACAATTGAGGTCGTGACCACTAATCAACGAAGCTGCAAGAAACTTGGTCGCAATTGAAGAAACCTGGTCACAACTAAACTGGAGCAAATAAAGTGGAACTGTGTCGCGACATCAACCCGAGGTCACAACGAGACAAGAATTTGTGCTTTTTCTATGGGAATTCTACCGATCTGTATCTCTACCATTTTCTTTGATAGATATAAATAGACAAAGGTTAGAATAGTAAAGTAACCTCTAACTTTTTCACTCTCACACCGAGAACCGGAGAAAGAAGGGTTTATTGTATAGTTTAGAGTAGATTTTCTTTCTTTTCGTTATTTTCTTTCTCTCGATTTGAACTCCGCGAACTCGTGCGTAAAAACGATCGACGCCGATTTTTATTTCTCGTTATTCTTAAACATCGCTCGAAAATTGTGAAATCTAGACAAATTTCTCTGAATTCATTTCTTCTCGCTTAATCGCGATTACAAAGTGGATGTACTGATCGATGTTCATCATGAATTGTGATAGTGATCGAGAATGCAATAAATGATTCATCACCGCTAAGCTACGCTTTTTCTGCAAAATTTCGAGAGAATTATTTTGGTTGTGATTTATTTACTTGGTAAGTTGTTTTGAATCTTTAAGTTCTACCAGTAGTATCGGTCACCTCGCAAGGAGTGTGATTTTGCTCTAATTTCCGTGATGCCCTCGCGTGACATGAGACAGATTCCTCGATAGCCGAGGTTATCACTGATGGCAGAGCAATTACCATTGATTTAACCAAGCTCAAAGTTCATTTTGATAAATCCCATTCGTTTAACTAAGTCGAGGGGAGTATTTAACAAAGAGAATAACTGCAGGAGCCCACCTCAATCGCAGCGGGAAGCTCCCTAGACCTCGTGTTAGTTGAGATCTAATCAAGGGAAAATAAGAACCAATAGATTAAATGATGAGCCACTAATTGCTTGTGAGAACTTTGCAAAAGATCCCAGAAGAAAGCAAGATCTAAGGCCACAAGAAAATGGTGTGAAGTATTGAGAAAGAAAATACCTAGATCTCTCGTAAGAAGACGATACAAGTAACCTGGCTCGATCTGACTCAGAAGCGCGCTTCAATCGAATATGGAGAAATCCAAATGCAACATTTAGGTAATCTTGACAAATCCAAATCCATCAATAAAATAAGAATGCATTGTGTATAACTGATCGTTTATTGTAATTGATAGTTTTCAAGCTTCACAGGAACATATTCTGGCCCAAGATTTTGTTCTTTATGTTCTTTGTTGTTTCTATGTTATTTCGGGCTTATATTTTTTAGTAAATAGTTTAGGATCTTTACTTTTCTAGATAAAACTTCTAATATCGCTTTAGTCCAAATAGCATAGAACTTCTAGAGGTCAGTAGCTGATTTCTAAATTTTCACAATCTCTGTGGGAATGATATCTGGATTACATCCAGATTTTACTATCAGAGCAGATCTCATGACACTGCAAAAGGTCACAGACTATACCCATTTTTAAAATCCCGAACACCAAGAAATATTTATTTAGTCAAGCAAGTTTATCCAGTGACATGGTCAGTAAGAGAAGTGTAAGGCTCTTGTAACTATGTAAATTCGAGGGGTTTTACCATATAGAAAAAGTAAACACTAACTCAAATCTGTGACCACCACCCTCACATTTGAACGCACTTTTGAAAATAGTGAGATGCTATAATAGGATGACATCGAGCTCAAAATCTGTAGAAATATCTCTATGCTGCTCAACAATGTCTCGTAGTAAGAAAATATCATCTAATCCTACATACTAATGATGACACCAAATCATTGATCAACTAAATGGTTCAAAACACAAATCCAAGGATCGTATTAATCTTTAATGCCTTCGACTCGATAAATATCTGCTTGGTGCTCGTAATCAACTAACAAAGATACAACCAAAACATCAAGGGACTCGGTGATCCTGAGGGTGGAATCACGTCTCTAGTGAAAATAGAGATTAAACGTCAGAAATATAAAAATTCAACTACAAGGAAATATGCCCTAACATGTAAATCAACATATGGCACTATGAGTAAACCACTGGCATGTCATCTGAGGAATTCAATCACATCTCAAGAAAATACAATCGGATCAATCTCATACAAATAATCCAACTAATAAAGGGTCAGAAGATCTAAAGAGCAGAAGTAGGTCTCAATGCAACTCAATCAAATTTGATAATCTCAAAATAGGGGGATATACCCCAGTATGCAGGGTCTAGGAACCGTAGGGACTATCCCATACTCTAAAATCATTCAATATATCTCAAGGGTAATCCACTAATCCACGAGGACAAATGATCATCTCGAAAGTACCCTACTAGGGAGTGTCCATGTATCATAATGTACTCCCATGAGGAGCTGGAGTATGCAATAGTCAAATTGATCCCCCTCAACAACATGCTACCAAGGGAATAATGATAGCAAAACCTTCACAAACTCAAGAGGATGCTTTGCCCCAAACTAATGTTACATCAAATAAATCCACTATGACCATCGAGTCAATAAAACAACTAACCCTAAAGGAACTACACCACTAAGTGATCTGCGGGCAATCCAAAGAAAATGGGACATGCCCTAGTATTGCAAATGATGTAGCCTCAATGTCTCTCAGAGAGAATCCAGAGGTAATCATGATATAGCACCATTGAAAGTATGGATGAAAAAAAGTCTCCCAAGGTAAACTTTTCTGGAATCACATGTTGATACCCAAAACTATGAACTAGATCCACAAATAAAGAGAGACCGTGCATAATGAAAAGTAGTAACACTGTACCACCGAATCAATGGCCATTATCAACAAGACAACCATGTGGGCTATCAAAAGCCTACATCCTCCATCAAATGAACATATCTAAAATCTGGCATACCTTAAAGTGAAGGTCGAACAACATTGAATGATCAAGAAATCAACCAATAATCTGCATCTCCAACTGAATCAACCCCAATCATTAAAGAAGCATCTCCTAGAAGAAGGAGCATGATGACATCATATATCCGCCAGATCTCAAGCACTTACCCAGGTAGAGGCTGATGAAGATAACATATGATCTCATGGCCTCAAGGTGGTCTAATGTAGGCTCAAGGTAATAGGGCAATAGAATCGAAGGTAAACTAGGGTTAAATACCCAATGATCAAATCCCCTGCCCACATGTGTAATTTGCATAATATCCAAAAGATATCATAAGCCATAGGCCTAACAATGTCTAATGTAGACACATCAGTAAGGAAATCAAGAAACAATGTGAATGTGTTAGCAATGATAGTGGATTAAGGAATGGTATAGGCTTATCAACGTGATATATATAGACGGTGGGGATGATGTATCTCACATGGAAATGTGGATCAATGGAAAGAAAAGTGATGTGGGCAAATATGGGTGTGATAAAAATATGAAAAGTAATGAGATCAAAAGGAACGAAAACTAAGTAGCAATCCTCTCAAATCAAAATATATATATAATGGTAAAATCATTAATGGATGGGATGACGTAAGGACACAATAACATAGAGTCCTAAGGAGAAAGTCATCTATCTCTCACTTTCCAAATATATACAAAATAGACCCAAAGGATATGGGGGCTTAGAAAGCTCATATACGAACTCTCGAGATCAAATAAAACTCAAAGAACAACCATCTATGATCAAGACATGTCCAACTGAAACATACTTATAATGCAAAAACACTTTTTGTTTTTTTGTTTTGTTCTTTTGTTTTTTCTTTGTTTTTCATCACATGTATGTATATACTCTCAAAAAATGTCAGACAAAGAAGCTATATCTCTCGATAGAATAACCCTCTCAACTAAGGATTCAATCTACTATCTATAAGATGAGAATAGAGAAATGGTATGATCATCCCCTATGTAATGAGATGTGAAAGATCATCACTCAAGATAGGTAAAGAACATGAAAGCAAAGTAACAGGATAAAGTGAGGAATATAAAGCAATGAGGTATGGTAGAGGATGATACTGATATGACCACATAATAGTGAAAAAGGTGGGTCAATAAGTCAATGGCTCATGAAACTCTTGAAAACAACACATATACACTAAAGGGCCTCTATCCCGATATAGAAACTAAGCAAGGCTATAAGAAATGAAGGGCCATAATGCCCTATGTGAGGCTCAAGGGCCAGAAATGGTCTCAATGTCCGCAAAATGGTGATAAGGTATGAGGCTAACCGAAATGATGGCCACCCATCCTACAACCATGATCTCAAATGTCATACTTCCTCAACAAATCCACATGGGGAGGTCCTAAGAAGTAATGAATCAGTCAGTCATGCTGCCTCCCTCTAAGATCCACTCTCCAATGATATGAAGTCTACTCTAAATGGTATGAACATTTATCTACTATAAGCTATAATATTCAGATATGGGGATATAATGGAGAAATGTCACACAAGAGTCAAACAAAACTCAAAATTCTCCAATCCATACATGAAAAAAAAAGCGGAGCACATAACCCAAATAGCGGATAAATCCCAACAATATATCAAAAGAAGTACAGGTCCACAAGATCTAATTTCCCACCATAGTATGGCTAATAGTGCTTAGAACTACATCATTGGTGGAAACAAAAATATCCCAACAAAACTGAAGTAAAAATGAACTAAAGCCCCTCTAGACCATGAAGGAAGCAAACCCTAAAAAATATCCAAAAGATGAATCTCCATAGCTAAAATGTGACAACTATATGACTATCACCTTATACATTTATCCGAGGCCTAGACTAAAGTAACTATGTCTATCGTGTCTCCAATATAAAGAAGCCATTGACATCCCCCAAAAGATCTCTCTCCCCTATGGAAGGCTTTGACTCGAGACCGTCGAAGCTCATCATACGTGCGTCATCATCCTTAATATGGCTAGTGAAATGAGGGTTAGATACAAAGGGAACCACACAATCAGAACAAGCTATCATGGGGTCGCATCAACGCCTAACTGCTCCACACTAATAGAACCTCGGTCAATGACGTCCTGAATGGCATGTCAAAGAGTTGTACACCGCTCTGTATCATGTCCCTGACTATGATGGTAAGAGAAATATAAGTCCGTCCTAAACTGGGGTGGCGCTGTCTGAGGAAGTGATCTGGGATCCAAGGGAGTCAATTATCTAGAATCTATAAGCCTCTGAAGAGCTTAACTCAATGGCATGTCTAACTAAGAAAAACATCGTGATATCCTCGGAGTAAATGAGAAACGAGTCTGTTGAGATCTAACTCTATGCAATGTCGTGGCAAAACTCCCATGGAACTGGGCCGTATAGTCGGGACGCGGGTGCAAGATGATGAGCCTCGTCAAATCAAATGCTCGTGGTGGAACTAATCAGGTGTGATAATGTCGAGGGTAAGGTGAAGTATAATCACCGCATTATAGAGCGTTCAAGACATTCGTGACCCTCCTGTCTGCAAGAAACTGTATAGACATCTGGACTTTTCCCTACTAATGGTTCCTTCCCCGTAGAATCCCTAGGGGAATAATCTTGCCATAAACCTCTAGCAATACCCTCCTCCACACCTAAAAGAGATGAAGTCAATGAAGTGAAGTCTGTGAATGGCATCCCAATCAAGTGCCTAGCAATCCTGGGTTGTAGTCTCCTCACTACCATATGTATTTGCTATCTCCAAGGTCGACACACACTCGTTTCATCTTCTCGCACCAGCAAGTGAGAAATGAAACAACAATCTCATCTTATCCCTGTCTCAGAGCTTCAAGCTCTCTCCTCGATACATCAATGGAAGTACTGAAGGAATACTGTCACAAGAACTCGTGTGCAAGGTCATCCCAAGTCCTTCGTCTAGATGGGTCTAACAATGCAAACCACTGATGTGCCGAACCACTCAAACATAATGGAAATAGGGCAACCAATTGTCTATCATCTCTACTAAGGGCTCTCATGACTAAATCGTAAAGTCTAAGGTGTGCTTGAGGACATCCAATTCCAATGAATCTCTCTATATCAGGCATTTGAAAATTGGTAAGCAAACTAAATGTAGGTGATCTATCACTGTCATCCCAAACAATGGTCCTGTCGGACACCCTCATCTATCCCAACTACTGCTCAAGTCTTTCCAAACGGGAATGTAGGTTCTCATAAATTGGGATAGGCATGGGCACATATGACCGTGGTGGTGTATGATCAAACTGTATAACCTCCTCAGTCTAGGTCCCTCAAACCTGCTGCTCATCCATCCTCTGTCTAAAAATGGAGGATCTGAGTATTGGGTCCTAATGGCAAAGGTTCTCAAAACTGGGTGACGTGAGCTCACAACTCTCAAACACTCGAAGACGATCTAAGATGCGTAGTGGGATGTGGATGCATTCGAAAACTTAGCAAGCTAAGCACCAAGAAAACACATTGTTCACACAAATATCCTAAAATCTAGCTTTGGGCTATACAAGTCTTCAAAGATCGGACTCTAATCAACATTTATATGTCGACCACCTTCAGAATGCTCCTAAACATGGATATAGCCCATCACTAGACCTTACTCCTAGTCACTATCTCGGTCAAAAAGCAAGCAAGGAGCAACAAGTTTCCAACCAAACACATAACCAAGAAAGATAGATGGAGCGAGACTAAGGATTTAGAGATAAGAGGATACGAGTGTGTCCCACATAGACATGCAAAATGCAATCAGGCAAGAGAGGGTTAGTCATACAACAATTAGTCATGCAAAACACAAGTATACCATCCAAATCTACACACAATCTAAGAAGAAGTATAAGATGAACAAGGTGAATATATAACAAACCATGAGAAACAAGTGACATAACAAGATGAATAAAGAATCAATCTGATGAAGTCAACCAACCAATACTAATGATACAACAATCAGACATATGAAAGATACAATCGGCTAGTCAAAACTCTCAATGTGCTACCAACAATCAAGTACACAAACCATAAAAATAGGTATCTATCAATCAACTAATAAAACGTCATATTTTCCCACTCAGATTCAAGCCTCTAATCTCATCGGCCCCAAAGGGAGCTGCTATACTAGACCACGATTTTTGGCTATTATGTGTTTTCCACTTAAAAGGTGAGACTCGTTTTTATTTTTGAAACTATTTTAAAAATGGCTCGGGAGTCACCACTTATTTTTGTTTTATTTCTGAAAGTGAAAACAAAATAAGCAGTTAAAACCTAAATGCTTAATTTTGATGCAAAAGTGTCCGAAAACCGGAAGCGAGATCTGGGTCAACTTACTTATCGAGAAGGTACGATGGAAGCGTAGCACCCTTCTAAGCCCTTAAAGTTGGATCTCTACTAAAAAAACTAAAGAAAATACGGATTTTGGCTAATCGATCAATGTATACTAAAGACAAGCAATAAAATACACAAGATAATTACGAGGTGTAAATGAATAGATAGATAAATAAATAAATAAATAAGCAGAGAAATAATTATATATATATATATGGTATATATATATATATATATATATATATATATATATATATATAATAAAAATCATTTTCTTTTAATTTCAACAAAATTCAAAATTAGTTTTCTTTATATTTTAAAACTTTAAAAAAAAAAATCAATACTTTAAATTTCCCAAATCACATCTCCATTTTCAAATATTTAATTTTCAAGTCCCTTCTCCTAAAGTCCCTCCAAGTAAAATTATGTTCCTCAAAAATTCTAAATTAAATATTTCTCATTTCTTAAAATTTTCCTTTTCAATGTAACTTTCAAATTTCAAAAAACACAGCTAATTGTACAATTCCAAAGAAATGGAATCTTGTGGATTGGATTTGTGTGCCAAATAAACTGGCTCTTGTGTAGGCCCGACATTCCATATCATTTGAATATCGAATTCTAATCTATGTCCAATTTCCGATTAAATGTGAATATTTTATTTTATTTACATACTAAATATCAAGCTTAATTGATACTTTTCTCGATCTCGCTACCCAGTACATATTTTTCCTATATGACTCAAGCATTTATTTATTTATTTATTTATCTATCTATTCATTTACATATATCTGATGTACTGTTGTATCGTTATTGTTTGTCTTTAGTATCCATTGATCGATTAGCCAAAAGTCGATTTCTTTGTTTTTAGCAGACTAATTTTATGGGCTTGTATATGTTACACTTCCATCGCACTCGATAAGTGTCGAATTCTCGACCTAGACTACTTTTCCTGCACTGCCTTTTCATCGAAGTCACATTTAGGGTTTTTCTTTCTTATTTCGTTTTCTCTTTTAAAATAAAACAAAAATAAGTGGTGATTCTAAACCATTTTTAAAATGGTTTTTTAAAAATAAAAACGAGTATCGCCTTTAAAATGGTTTTTTAAAAATAAAAACGAGTCTCGCCATTTAAGTAGGAAACACATAATATAAAAAAATACGGGATCCACAAAATGGTGACTCTATTGGGGACAGTGAGAGTCAAGCTTGAATACAAACGGAGTAAATGTATGCTTTGATTTAATTATCGATAAATACCTCTTTGCGTGGTTTCAGGTACTTTGTCGTTGTGAAATAATATTTAGAGTTTTGATTCATTTGATTGTATCTTCGTGATAGTCTTATGGCTCATCATTAGTATTGGTTGGTCAATTTCACGATTGATTCTTTTGTTCATCTTGTTGGCGTCACTTGTTTCTCATGGTTTGTTATATATTCAATTACTCATCTTATACTTCTTTTAGATCAGGTAGATTTTGATGGTGCTACTTGTGCTTTGCATGACTGACACAGATGACTACCCCTCTCTTGCCTAACTGCATGTTGCTTGTCTATGTGGGACACACTTATATCCCCTTATCTCTAAATCCTTAGTCTCGGTCGATCTATCTTTCTTGGTTGTGTGTTTGGTTGGAGACTTGTTGCTTCTTGCTTGCTTTTCGACAGAGATAGTAGCTAGGAGTAAAGTCCAGTGATGGGCTATATCCATGTTTGGGAACATTCTGAAGGTGATCGACATATTGATGCTGATTAAAGTCCGATCTTTGAAGACTTGTATAGCCCAAAGCTAGATTTTAGGATATTTTTGTTTTCTTGGTGCTTAGCTTGCTAGGTTTTCGAATGCATCCACATCATCAGGCACCCCTTGATCGCCTGAAGCATTCGAGAGTCGCGAGCTCATCACCCGGCCTTTTGAGAGTCGCTTCCATTGTGTGACCCCACACTCTATTCCATTTTTAAAGTCACCTCACCTTATGTCGAATTAGATCATTTTTTAGATTCCTTATCCTACACATGGGCATTCGTGAGCTCTAGTGACCACTTTAGTCACAAAGCTGGGTCTCAAGACTCTCATCATTCCTAGCTGAGTAAAGTAGAGATCAATATGGAGCTCTAGCCCTAGCTTGGACCGCCTTTCATGAAGCTGTGCTAGCCCATCCCTTTTTGCACAAGAAGGTTTGTTCGCTTGGTACTCTTTCTCGTAGTTGCTTCTTATCTTCTCCCCTACGCTTTTTCGTGATTCACTTTTCGCTTCATTTCGGGGGTTTTCACTTGAAGTTGTGAGCTCTAGTGTGCTCACTCGCTCAGAGCACTTGGAATCTAGTAAACATGGAGCCGCAGAGCACTACCATGGATCGCTCACCACGGCCATAGATTCAATTCAGAGCCCTATCTAGCCTTAGACAAGAGTAGATGGATGAGCAAGAGGTTCGAGGACCCGTGACCGAGGAGGTTATACACCGGATCGACACCACCATAGTCTTATGTGCCCACGCTTATCTCGATGGCGACCCGCATGCCCGCTTCGATAGACTCGAGCGTGCTAGCCGACGTATGAGGATGTTCGACAGAGCTATTGTTCGATGACAAAGACATGCCACCTACAGCTATTTCGCTACCAAGCCAGATGCTCTGGATATAAAGAGATTCACATGTATCGATGTCCTCGAGCACACCTCGTACTTTACTACTTAGTCATGAGCCCTCGAGATGATGGACAATCGTCGCCTTCATTTCCATTATCTGAAAGTGGTTCGACACGCCAGTTGGTTTGCATCATAGACCCATCTAGTCGATAACTAGATGACCTTGCACACGAAGTTCCCGCGATAAAGATTCCTTCAAGATCGTATCATGTATCGAGGAGAGAGCTTCGCTTTGAGACAGTAATCTATGAGACTGGTCAGTTTTTTCACTACTACGCGAGAAGATGGCTCAGGGATTATTATTGATCTACTTTTGGAGAGAGAGCAAATACATATGGTGCTGAGAAGATCGTAGCCCAGATCGCTAGGCACTTGATCGATGCCATTCACGCATTCTCATTTCATTGATTTCAAATTTTAGGTGTGGAGGAGGGTATTGCTAGAGGGTTTGTGGCAAGATTCTTCCCTGTGGATTCTAAGGCAAGGAACCATTATAGTGGCAAAATCCAGACGCTCATAGCTTTCTTCGAGAGGAGGTCAACAGATGTCATCGAAAGCAACATGGTCTGCTGAGTATATTCACCTTACCCTCAACATTATCTCACACAATCGGGCCAAGAATAGAAATAAGAAAAAAATCTTTAAAATCAAAGGGAACCGATTGAAGAATGAGGGCCTTAAAATCGAACTCCAGCCCAACAAACTTTTACAGAGGAAGTAGGTACCACCATACCAAGCAATTTCCATAAAACATGGCTTACAGTAATGGCCAACATCGTTCACAATAAAGACTAAAAATGAATATATCTCCATGCTTCATAACAAATATACATCAAAGCTTCGATTATTTCACCAAACCCAAAGAGTTCACATACATCAATAGCCGTGAGCATTCGAATAACTTGATGGTCATGAAAATCATTTAGTAAAACCATTTTAAAAAATGAAACAAAGTGAAGAACATACTTCTCAGAAAACATTTTTTGTCCTTATTTCCACTTTCTTACGTGGCCGCTTCTCTTCTTAGCCAAGCTCCCTACCCGTGGCTTCTCTCTGTTTTCTTCCCCTCTTACAGTCTTACTCTCGGGTCCGCCTCCTAAAAAGATCGAATGCTTTTGCCTCTTTTCTTTTATATGTTGCTTTTACTTTACCTTATAAATCAGGACATCCTATGCCTTCTCTATTAAATGAGTCTAGGAAAATTAAAATATTAAAAATAATAAAAATAAAAGACACATTAAAAGGGGTTTACAATACACTTTATTTTATGCCTAATAAATTTAACAATTATAAAATAATCAAAGAATTACAAAATTATAATATAATTATTACAAATGTGTGTTATAAAATTAATTGATGTTTATTTAAAAAATTATAATTATTTGACATATTATAATTTTTTTTATAAGAAATACTTTGGGGCTTATAATATAGCTTAATCAGACTATTGAACTCAAATCCGAAACTCCTCTTTGTTTTATGCTCATGACTTCTTAAAACCTTCAACGCTTTGAACAAATATAAATTATTGCGGTATTTATATAAGCAAACATTAATTTAAAAGTATTTGGATCTTTATCTTTAAATTAATTTAAATGAAAATGATTTTTTTTATTATAAAACATACATTTTTCGTCCAAATTTGTTATAAAAATAGTAAAATACTATAATTAAATTATTTATTATTTATCACTATAATCAATGAAATAATTTTATATTAAATTGAAGATAAAACTAAAATATTATTTTCATTAAATATTTAATATCCTATACTAACCTAACTTATGAACCCTGCACCCTCTCCCTTCGTTCTCCCCTCCAAGTAACAGTCTTCGCTTCTCTGAGTTCTTTTCCACACGCAACGCAGCACCTACCGCTACAGCTGGAAGTTCTGGTGAGAGTTGCCTCGCAGTTTGTTCTCACCATCGTGGCACTGTTTAGGGCTAGAAAACTAGTCGATCCAGGTATGATGGTGAAAAATGGTTGATTTTTTTGTTTTTCTGAAGAGGAATCTCTGATTTCTCGGAACAAATCCATTTTCTTTCTTGTTGTGATTGGTATTAGGTAAGAAAGGATTAAAGAGAATGGGAAATTGTTATTTTTCCTCTGTAACCTAACCGAGTCGGCCGAGTTAACTTGGAATGCCGGGTTTTTGAACCATCTGTTTTGTATGTTATCTAATATAAATCAATCACTGACTGTGCACGTTTGTTTATGGGTTGTTGTTGTGTGCCCCAAATCCATTTCAATTCATCTTGAAGCCTACTGTTATCTCATTGATTTTTGTTTTCTCTTTTCTTCTTTTTTTTTCTTTTCATCTACCCATATACTTGGGTTTATTTTATTCTGTACACTGAAACGGTAGTTTTTTTTCCCCATTTTTAGTTGATTTTTTTATTTTTTTTTAATTTTATTTTAGTTTTAGTCCAAAAAAAAAAAAAAAAGGAAAATTAATCAAGCATGAAAACATTTCTTTGATTTGGTTTATAGGGTTTCAGAATGAGGTTGCCTTCTAAAAGATTGCGAGGCGAGGACTCCTCTTCTGAGGACTCCTCTTCTGAGGACGACCGGGGGATGGAGCATGAGGAGTTAAATCCTGTGAGTAAAAATTAGGAACGTTTTGTTTGATTTTATGGTTTTTTTATGTGTCATAATCGTGTTTGATGATGCTCAATGGATTGGTGTACAGGATGAGGAGGAAGAGGACAGGGAGGGGAGGCGAGGGGGAGGGGGGAGGGCGAGGGCGAGGGGCGAGGGGGATGGAAGAATGAGAATAACAATGATGGTGTTCGTGGGAAAGATGCGGAGATGGAGGAGCTTGAAAAGGAGTACATGGAGCTTCAGAACAAGGAGCAGTAAGAATTTTATTTGCAATAACAAAATCATACATGTAATTTTACAAGCTCATTGATCATACTTTAACGAATTGTAGTATTAGATTAATGGACGAGATGCAGTTTTTAAAGCATGGTATGGAGTGGGTCATGGTTGGTAGGGTACCATTCTCTGTCGAAGTCTAATTTAATTTGACTTCAGTTTGTTGCACTGAAAAGCCTTCTATACAAAGGCATGGGAGGATGGTGGAATTGACCATTGGATCAAGGGTGAGTGATATGGTGGTTTCAGGAGTGAACTTTCTAATGAGGGTGGCTGTTGACAATGATGGCGATACTATTTGATGTTTAATGATTTTTGAGAGTTGAGATTTCACGATAACACTCCAAATATATCCTATAAAAGTTACTCGCCCAAATGTAGGATTAAAATGTTTTGTATTTTGGTAGGTAACAAAAAGTTGCATAAATTCAAAAGTTGATTTTTGTGGGTAAAGGAAGTGATCACGGTGAGGTAAGGATATGCTGTCAAAATATATTAGGGAAAGATCTAGAAATTTTGTTAGTTTGTTTCGGATATACTGTTCTGTCCTCGGGAATAATTCTAGTATTGTTTTAGGATGGGATGATTAAGATTTCAGGATATTCAGGTATAGTTTTCTGATTTCTTGCATAATGGATTTGGAGATATCCATCTCAATTGGTTCTGATTATTTCATTTGTGATCTATATCTACCCATATAAGAAAAAAAATGTGATCTATACACGCGACATTGCTCCATTAGGCTTTTGCCCATTGCAGAAAATTCCCCACGCTACCTCCTGTAGGAGTCTGGGCCATGTCTTAGTCCCAAGCAGGGCTAATCATCCTCCTGACTAGCTACTGATCATCGCCTCAGTGCTCTATCACCACCAACTAGCTAACTGACGCGGCCCCTCCCTCTAAGTGATTCCCCAGTGGATCTCTCCTTTTGCTCCTTCGCCTACTTCGGTATTAGTAGTCGCTTCCAACGTTGTTCCTTCCCATAAGTGTGTTCTTCCGTGTTACTCATCCGTCCGCCACTGAAACACCACTTTTCGGGTCCGACTTGTATGTGTTGGCATGCCACTAGCCGCTCATCTCAGCCTGGGATCAACTCTCAATGAGATTCATAGTTGCATTACTTAGCTTCCTTGTTCGTAGACAAAGCGGATTCGGAATTGTCTTTCATTACAAGGCATAACTTGTATCCATGCACTTCATATTCGCCTAGAGTTTGCTACCAGAAATATAGTCATCCCTACCCCCTCACGTCAATCCCATGAGCCTCTTATCCACGATCACGGCAGGGGAGCACAACTATTTAAGG
This sequence comes from Tetrastigma voinierianum, assembly GCA_016808115.1. Taxonomy (NCBI): domain Eukaryota; kingdom Viridiplantae; phylum Streptophyta; class Magnoliopsida; order Vitales; family Vitaceae; genus Tetrastigma; species Tetrastigma voinierianum. The sequence goes on along the minus strand of JAEQBH010009334.1, from coordinate 123,416 downwards.
CCCAATTGGAGTAGATATATATCTAGGTTATGGTGAAGCTATTCTTTGTTATCCAGGTTCAAAATTTTTAGTACAAATGAATGACATGGTACATGAAACAAGGCACTTTGATCTCGTCTAGCCCCTTGTGTTATACATTATTCTTTGGTCCATTGGGAGTTTATTAAGTGTTAGAAGAGAATAAGGATAGACATCACAAGCATGCTTGATAATTAAACTCATAATCATGTGTATTAGGTTAAATTATTTACATACTGCCATAGACTCATCATATATCAGATCATGATAGAAAATGTATACACTAGATTAAAGTTATTTTCTTTTCATTGTTTAGTCTTGTAACCATTCCAACCTTCTGATATTTTTTTTACCCTTTCTATATCGATTTTTCCCTTCTTTATTTTTCATTCAGAGATCTTTTGAAGAATTTAAGGTCTCATAAGGATGAAGATCTTCTAAAAGGTCAAGCAGTGAAAAACCAAAAGGTATTGCGCCTTTATTCTTGTTACTTGACAAACATTCATTCAAGTTTCATCTTTAAGATTCACTTGTTAGTTGGTGTTGTTATCACCTAAAAGCTCTTTTGACTATCAAAAAGATTAATTGTGCATTTTGGTTACATCCTAGGGTCTCATTTTGTACAGCTCAATATGTTTAAATTTTTTTTCTATATATATATATATATATAAATTTTTTATTTGTTAATAATTATTTATTTAATTTTTAAATGTTGATGAACTCACATTGTGTTTATATACTTAATAAATCACTTTAAAATGGAATAGTTTTAAACTTTTTTGGTAAATATAAGAGATGCTTCTCAAGAGTATTTAGGTTGAATTTTAAAAATCTTTTATTCATTCATTCTTCACTTATTAAATGAAATCCTGCCCTTTAGGTAGAGTTGTTTTCAGAAAAATCCCTCATTAGAAACTGCCACTGCATTGAAAAACCTAAATCATTTGTAAGGTAAAAGATGCCAGAGATAAAAAAAAATTATTTTTTAGAATGTATATGAGCTAGGAATTAACACCATCAATTTTGAAGACTCTTCTTTACAAAGAAGAAAAAACTTCTTTGTCTAGATGTTTTTAAATAAATTCTTCACTATCATAGATGCATCAAACAGGCCATTTTTATGAGTGAAAGCTCCTTCATTCTCAACTATTTCTGTTGCACCTCAGTTGCTGGCGATGGTTTACTTTTCAATTGGAAATTCTTTGTAGTTTCCATATGCCTGTTTGTTTTGTTCATAATTTTTTGTTATGAACCATAAAACAGGCTTATGTATATTCAGTTTATGCTGGTGGTTCCTTGGTTATGTCATTTCCTTTTAAAAAATGCCTGGTGACATTAATGTTTTTTATTTTCATATTGATATTGATCATCAGATACTGCAATAATTTGATATATTTTATAGTTAATTTCCTTGATAGTGTGATTTGTGTCATTTAGTGCAATTCACATTCCTTTTTCTTCTATTGAAATATTGATACTCCTTCTCACTTATTCCTGAAGGCTCTCTGGGATAAAACTCTTGAGTTTAGATTCTTACTCCAAAAAGCATTCTCAAGTTCAAATAGATTACCTCAGGTTTGCTCTGGTTACATCTTATTTGCCACTATAGCTAATTTTAGCCCTTTATTACTTTGGAACATTATGGTCAGACATTATAAATTTTCTGCAGGAGCCAGTTAGGTCTTCATTCTGTGACTCTGATGACAGAGTCAATGTAGCATATTCAGATTTGATTACCTCATCTAAGAAGACTTTAGATTCTTTATCAGAGTTACAGGAGGTATGGTTGTTCCAAAAATTTACACTCCATGTCATCTTGCGCAATGTTAGGTTAACCTTCTAATGATTTGACATGAAGATAATGTATGCTTATTTTTTTACTTAAAGGAGATGACTTCAAGTCTTTCTCTTCCTTGTATAATTTATTTATGTATTTTATTTCAACAGGCTTTGCTGGATAAAAATCCATCAATTACTCAAGCCACAAATGGTATGTCTCAGACTTTTCCGTAGTTTGTTATTCTGTGATATGTTTGCCAGGCAATGTTCTCTTTAGCTTTGCATAATTTAATTAATAATATTTTGTTGATTCATATTTTTTTAATCCTTCTTTTGTTCCTCTTCCTCCCAATGAAAATTACAATGTTCTATAGTTATCTGGACTGATATATCATGGAAGTTCTTTAGAAAATATTCTTTCAAGTAAAGCTAATAGCATGGACATATTTCTATTTTTGTTGGAGATCTTCTCCTCGAATGGATGGAGCTAATAAAACTATATTTCTATTATAAAGATGGACATATTTTTCACCGCCTTCGCTTCCGCTGAAATCATGTGGCTGAATTTTGAAGGCTTCATGACTTCCTAGAGCTCGTGGCAGTCACTTTTCCGGGTCCTCAGCTTTTATTTTGCCTTCCAAATTAAAAGCCTTGAAAGGAATTTTGACGGCTTGGAACAAAGAGGTTTTCGGTAGAGTTGAGTTAAAAGGAAGGAGGCTTTAAGTAGGATCTCTTTTTGGGGTGACTTGGAAAAGGAAAAGGAGTTGTCCTTGGAAGAAGTCGAGGAGAGGAGAAGTTAGAGACGATTATAGGAAGTGGTTCAAATGGAAGAAGTCTCGAGATGTAAATCTAGAGAAATCTGCTGAAAGAAGGGGATGTAACATAGGGTTTTTTCTACATAATGACCAATTCAAGGAGGAGGAATTCTATTGGGGAGCATCAAGATAATGGCAGAAGGCTTGTCAAGGAGCCTAAGGTTAAAGAAGGTTTAGTAGGCGCCTTCCAAAGTCTTCTCTCAGCCTCGAACAATTGGTGCCCGCCTTTCCCAAATATCTCGTTCAATTTGATCGCAAGATTAAGCCTATTAAGCCGAAGGAAATGTTCATAGAGTGAGGAAACCCGCGCCAGCCTCGTGGTTTAACTACAACAAAGCCCTGTGTCTGCATATTTCCCACCGGCCTTCCGGGCCTTTCAAATTGGGATTTCGAAGGATGAAGCATGGGCTTCTTTAGGGAATTTTTTCGAGCATAACCACTTGCTAAAGCCCGATTCTTGGTTTCGTTCCCAAGGAAGATACTGTTGAGGATCTAAAGGATCTAAGATCCATTAGCCTAGTGGGCAGCCTTTACAAAATCTTGGCAAAAGTGTTGGCCAACAAAATCCAAAGGGTTATGGGGTTGATTGTCTCCCAGTCTTAGAATCGTAAAGGGAGATGTATTCTCGATGCAGCCGCTAATAAATTAATGATGAACTGACTCCATTCTAAGAAGGAAAGAGAAAGGGATTCTTTGTTAGCTGGACATTGAAAAGGCTTACGATCACATCAGGTGGGATTTTCTGCTGTAGATTTTGGAGAGAATGGGGTTTGGCTCAAAATGGATTAGTTGGATTAATTGGTGCATCTCCACAACTTTTTTTTTTTCTGTTTTGTTTAATGGTTCTCCTACTCTGGTTCTTCCGAGTTCCGTGAGGTCGGACAAGGAGATCCCTCTCTCACCCTATCTCGCGATCTGCATTAAGCCCCGAGTTGTTTGCCAAAGTGTCAAAGGCAATTTCATTCCAGTCAGCAGTGCCTGGGGGGTAGAGATGGAGGGGATGTCATTTCTCATCTTTATATGTCAGATGACATCATTCTTTTCGCAAAGCCACCCTGAAAGCAAATATGTACTCGACGGACTCGATGCCATTGAGTTCTCTCGCGCTTGAAAATTAACCCGAGCAAGAGTGAAATTATCCCAAGGTAGGGTGGACAACGGGAGTTGTTAGCATCCTCGAGCTCGGGTCAGCGGTGTCGCTCCCTCCCACCACGCACTCGGGGCCTTCCTCGTGGTCTCACAGCATGACGCGTGATCGTGATTCCATCAAGAAAGATTTTTAAAAGATTGACATCTTGAAAAAGACAAGAGATCTCAAAGGGTGGTGCTCACACTCATTCGAAAGACACCGCTACCTTCCCATTTACTTTCTTCGTTTAGAATGCCAAAGCTTGTGTGTTCTAGATTAGAGAAGATTCGGAGAGGCTTTTTCTGGGGTGGTGGCAATCTAGAGCGGAAACCACACCTTGTCAACTAGAAAACAATGTGCTTAGAGAAAAATAGAGGGGGCTTAGGGGTGAGAAGCCTCTCCAAGATGAATCAAGTGTTGCTTTGTAAGTGGTGTTGGCGGTTTGCTAATGAGAGGGGTCCACTTTGGAGATTGGTGATGAGCACCAAATTTGGGGAGGAGGATGACATTAGGGGAGGCTATGGCACTGGTTTAAGGAAAGACATCAGAAAAGAATAATTCCACCTTTTGAAGACATTATTTCTCCTTATAAATGGAAGGAGACCGGGTTTTTGGAAGGACTCTGTGCGCAGACTGCCACAGGCAATGCCTCCCCACTGTTGCTCAATTCTGAGAAAGACACAAAGACGTGGTAGCAAATGCTTGAGATTCTGGCGAGGAAGGGTTGGTCCCCGCTTTAAGACCTTTTAATAATTGGTGGCGAGGTTGAGCTGCTCCTACATTTTCTTCACAACAAGAAAATTAGGTCCTTTCAAGAGGATCAATTGTTATTGAAGGAGATTATAATTGATGGTTTCTCAAGAGACCTACGCATCGTAGTTTGATGCATCCTCTCCCTACAGCTTCCGATCCATCCGAACCCAATTGTTCCCTAAGCCGGGTTTTTGCTTGGAAAGCGTCCCGGCGCCACTGACCAAACTAAAGAGGAGAGGGATCCTCTAGCAACAGTATTTTTTATTATTACTATAAAACAATTGCACTATTTGCTTATCCATTGTCTTGGTGAGCCAAGATGTTTGTGGAATCTTATTTTGCCATACTGATTCTAACCGGGTGTTCCTCTTAACGGTTTGCCACCCTCTGGCTGGCTGTGCCACGCTTCAAGAAAAAACGTAAGAGTTTGGATGGCAGCCCCTCTTTGTTTATTCTAGACGCTATGGAAGGAAAGGAATAGAGCGGCTTTTGAGAATGAGGCCCTCTTCATTGCACTGATGAAATCTACTTTTGTACCTTGTGGTCTACAGCCAGATAAGATTGGATGACTTAGACTCGCGGATTTTTTGTAACTTTCGTTAGGATATAGGAGTGTGGAGGGTTTTTTTTTGGGTCTCTACTTGTACTCCTCTCAGGTACTCTTGGGAGCTCAGGCTCATTTTTCATCTATATATTGTTCTTACATGCATCCAAAAGATATACTTAAAAAAAAGATAATTTTTATTAGTTGCAATTAGAGTCAAATTAGTTATAGTTTGAGTTAAATTACATTATTAGTTAGAAAGGAATTTCAATTTAAATTAGTCAAATTATCAAGCTAGGAGTGAAATTATGATTCTTGTTAGATTCAAAGTAGGGTTGAGTCATTAGGTTATTAGAATTTTAGTACATTTAGGATTTCTTAGAGAAGCCTATAAATAGGGCTAATTAATGTAAGTCAAAAACAGTTTTTTTGAGTGATAATATTTCGTCTTGTTGCAATCTTTGCAATTTTCAATGGTGCGACTCCATTGACTTTTTGGGTGAGACTCCTAGAAGACCTTAGTGAGATTCTAAGGTTTCTTCCTATCCCCTTCTAGCATATTCTTTCTATTTTTATTATCTAATTTTCCCTATCGCATCTCTTATCTGTATATCTTTAATTTTACCCTTATGCCTTTTCCCTAAACCCTAAATTATAAAAACCCTTCTTAACCCACCTCGCATTAAGGCAACCTTTCCAGGGTTGTCCTACATCATTTTAACTTTTATTTCTGTGCAGTGTTTATCAGTCTACCAAGTCTAAACCATAACATACCATTTGCATGAAGAAGAAAATAAATAGAATTTAAAATTCAGATTTTCCAGTGAAATCAGTTTGGTGTTTTCTTGTCCTAACATGTTTCCTACTCTGAAGGTAATCCTGGGCAATCTTCCAAGTTTTTAGAAACTTTGAAGCACTTGGATTTGAAGGTGATGAGGAATGGCTAAAGATTTATCAAATTCACTCCAGGTGAAGTTATCATCTCAGGAAAATTATATATTCATAAGTTCTTCAGTTCTTTGCAGTCACTTCATTAGAAAAAAATACATATGCACTTTGGTATCTCCAAAGAAAATTTATGGGTCCAAAACTACTTGCTAATGCATTTTCTTGTATAAGCAAAACATTGGCATAAGTAGGTAAATTCTTGAATCTCTTGGCACTCTTAGTTGGATGCTTTTGTGCATTTTGTTCTGCTTGTTGTCCTGAAAAAATGTTTAAAAAAAAAGGGTTTTTACATAGAAAACATACGAGTTGGCAGGATGAGCTGCTTTGAGATTAATGAATTGTCCACTTGGTTTTGAAATGAATGGTTGGAAAATGCTGCCACCTGAGTTATTAAAACAATTCCATATATATAGCATTTTCTTTACCAGAGTTTGTGCCTGCGTGCATTTTTATGCTTAAGCACTTAACCTTTCTTAATTTAGCAATTTGAATTGATTGAGTGGAATTTTGGTATCTGTAGAATAGCTCCTTTCAGGAACAAATCAATAGACAAATGGAAGAGAAAGACCGAGGTCTCAACTGGTGCTGCTGCTATTAAAGGCAAATTACACGCTTTTAACCAGGTTTGCCCCTATTCTCTGAATTGGAATCCATTCCCCTTGAGCTGTACAACAGGGCTTACCTGATTCTCCTTTCCAATCACAGAATATCAGTGAACAAGTTGCTACTTATATGAGGGATCCCAGCAGAATGATCAAGCAAATGCAACTGAGAAGGGCAACAGTTGGAATATTTGGGGCTGTAAGTTCATATTCATATATATCTCCCAAGTTACTTAATTTGATCACTAATACAGATGTTCTAATGATTTGAAGATGAATTTTTAAATTTTGTGCTTGTGATCATTTCCATGATTTTTGTTAATCAGCAGGTTCCTGATGATGTCGGCTGTTCTAGAGAAGAGGTAATTAATCTGTCCTGATAGTTGACCTTTATCTGAACTCTGGTTTGTTTTAAATCCATAATCCAATCGCCATCCAGAAGAATGAAGAAGAGAAAAATGAGATGTGACAATTCACATGACAATGACTCACACTTGGATTCTCTCTCCTTTACCAATCGCATAGCATTTGAAGGCACAAATTCATTATTAAAAGCTACTTATAAAAAAAAAATCATTATTAATGATCCATCACCAGGAGAACCCTATTTAAAATTGTTGGTGTCGTTTGCATTGTTGGGTCTGTTTTTCTGCAACCAAGTTATTTTGGTCAATGGTTTTGTACCTTCTGATGATGTAATGTGAACCTAGAGCTGCCATGGTGGCAATTCTTGGCGTGCTTGAAGCCAATCTGAACCCAAGACCTTATTGATTTGAACAGGTTTTGCAATTCTACCTCAGGGTGGAGGTGTTCAACCAAACCAAGCACTGATCAGGTCACAGTCTAGGTCATGTTGTTCAAGTTGGGTCCCGACCTTGGGCTGGTGGTGCTCTCAACCAGAGCTCAAGCTAGGTCAGGCTGCATTAGATTTGTCCACCTTCAACTATAGCCATGGTGTCAATAATGGATGGTTGAATAACCTTGAAAAAACAATTAAAAAAATTGCAGCAAGTTATCATGAGAGTGTATTGATCTAAAACCAATTAGAATAAGGAAATACTTTGTTTATATTTGTGTCAGAATTTTTTAGTAACTTTTAACAAATGTCAGATGATATGGCGGGCAATTTGTCCATTTTTTTACTTAAATTGCCTTTAACCTTAAAATCTCATTTGCTTTGAAGTATTTAGTGCTTTTAAGCAGTCCAGAAGCTGTATGAAATGAGGCCTTGATATAATGTGTTTGGAATTCCTTAGGAACTTGGATCATTTTGTTGTATTGTAACTTATAAGTTATAGCTTGGTGCTAAAATGTGATAGCCATTATTAAATATTATGCCATTCCTTAGACTTGCCTGCTTTGTAAACTACGAGCGTGAAAAATGAAAATATGTTATTTACAGAATATGAAGACCATCATCAATTACCAGAGATCATTTTGAATTGTTTTTCATTGACAAAAATTGGATATTTATTTGATCGTCTTAATCTTGATCTCAGGAAGTGCAAGCTGATGGTGACCCTGAACTGCTGGATGATTCTGCATTTTATCAGCAATTACTGAAGGAATTCTTTGAGACCTTTGATCCAAATTCATCTGGTAACAAACATCCTCTAGGATCCTGTATATATTATGCATGATTTGTGCTTTCTGACTTGAATGTTCGATATCTGGGGGATTATTCAAGCGTAGTTGTGCATCCTGGTTATTGGGCTTTTTATATGGGGTTAAACTGGTAGGGATAGTGAGGGACATTGTTCACCTTCATTGTCTATATCCATATTGAAGAACAGTGAAGGATGTTCCTCCACTTTACTTTTCAATGGGGGGGTTTCTCTTGTAATTTCAGGTTGTTGGGATGTGTTTTTAACCCTTCTTTACAATGAGGAGTTGTGATTGTTGAATGTCTCATTGCTTCCATCTCTGCAGAGACAGCATTTTACGCTTTGCAGAGGCTAAAAACCAAGAAAAGGAAGATCGTTGACCGGCGTGCCTCAAAGAGCCGCAAAATAAGGTAGAGATAAACACCCGTTTATTGTGTCTATTTTTTTCATGTTCTAATAAAAACCTAGCATTTTATGATGCAAATGAAAGATATTTTTGGGTTGTGTTTTTGGTTTTTGGTTTTTGGCAGGTACAATGTTCATGAAAAGATAGTACCCCATGGCTCAATTCATGAACCTTCCTGATATGGCGCCTAAATTATTTGACAACTTGTTTGGGTTGAAGACAACCACCCCCACCCCCCCTTACCACCACCCTACTGCTCCTGCTGCTGTCTCCATCAAAACCACATTTGCTTGAAATTTTGTGAGATGTTAGAAGCTGGCTGCTGATGATATATAAAGATAAACAGACACATTTAAGTATTTCAATGCTGATTCAACCCTAATATTGTACGTACCCCCCAACACTGACATCATCCATCCAAAATGTTGATGTTGAAGTGAGTGTAATATTGGGGTACTGAATTCCCCATTCGCAATGAATTTGACGTCTTTTCAGTTTTACTTGAATTTCCATTGTTCACTTTTCACATTGAGGAAGAAATGAAATAATTAGAAACTATGGTTTGAGCCATCCAATCTGAGTAACTTTATTTTATTTTATTTTATTTATTTATTTTTTTATGTTGCTATAGAAAAATGATTTCAAAAACTTATGATGGCAAAGAGTTATTTCTAAATAAGCGAAACAATGTATATTTATATTTTCCTTATTCATTGTTAAGACTGGTAAAAGTAATTGGGAAGGGAAAAATGGAAATGAATCAAAATTTCTATTTTTTCACAACATTCTTTATTATGAAAAATATAATAGATAAAGTCAATAATAATAATAATAATTATTATTATCATTATTATATGATGAATGAAATAGTTCTATTTAATTGGAAACTAGTCAAAATTAGATGAATGAAATAATCTAAAGTTCTATTTAATTAAATGGTTCTATTTAATTGGAAAATAGTTCTATTATTATATGATGAATGAAAATAGTTCTATTTAATTGAAATAGTTCACCAAAGCTCCGAAATGACAGTAATAATGTACTTGACAAGGAGCATTGGCCTTATAATCCTTTACAGATTAGCATTTTGTCGGATCTGTTTCGTTGAAAAGTTGTCCCATTTGAATGAGGTAACGGACTTGTGTTGTATACTACTCACACTCTCAAATATATGTACAATTGTTAGATCAATTTATTAATTATAGACAATCATAATCATATTATAATTTTAATTTTGTATAATTATACATGTTAATTAAAGACCATTTATGTGATGATTTAATATTAACTAGCTATAGGTGTTCTATCTTTTCCTTGCTTTGGTAAGTCCATTGGACTAAAATCCAATTATTCCATTGTGCTCTATATATATATATATATAAATAAATAAATAAAGTTCTAGAATTTTACAAGGGTTTTTGGTAAAACACACTTTAGGGAGAAAGAAAAAACTATTTTCAATCATAACTTTCTTTCGATCTAATTCAGAGATTCGCTAGAGACTAATAAGAATCCAACAATTTAACTACGCTATGATGTTTACACACTACAAATTAATACGTTTTTCTTGCTCCACAAAGTATTATTTCAGAATATTGTTAGGGTCTTTGATTATTAATCAATTATTTCTTAGCTCAATAAATACTCGCTGATCTACAAAATAATTTTAAGAATTGCATCGTAACAACTTTTAACTATATTGAAGCTATCAAATATGTTTTTTGTATTTCTGGGTTTTGTTTTTTTTGTTCTCGTGTTAAGCTAGAATTCAAAACAACAAAACAATTTCTTTTGGGATATTTGCAAAACTAGCCTCTCATCTTAAAACTTTGGAGATATGACATTGTTTGGACTTTTTACCCTTATCTATTTGGGATTCCCTCCAAAAGCATATCAGATTGTACTTGCTCCTTTTCTCTTATAGTTAATCCCTCCAAAAATTTGGGTTGTGTTAATCTCTTCATCTCTTTTAAGAGTTCAGCTCTCATCACCTTTTAGCTTTCATCACATTCGTTTCTAGTCATCATCTCCTCCAAGAGTTCAACTCTTATACCTCATATTTTATATCTTTCACCAAGCTATCACCAAAGACCAAGAAAACAGATCAACATTTATCTCATTAATGAACAACATATAACATCTATTCTACTGTCCACAAGATTAAAATAATCTAATGTTATTCTTAACATATGGCATAGATCAAAGAAGGGCATCTTTAAATATATTTAGAAAAAGATAACGGTGATTTGTTATTCGACATTGTTTTGTTATATAACATAAAATTTATAATAAACATGAAAAAGATGTTTGTAAAGAGGTTTTGTATCAAGAGTAAAATTCATATTGTAACATGTAAAATCTGGACGTAACTAAAGTTAAGTTTATTTTATAAAGAACTTAACAATTGTTAAGTTTTTTGTAAGACAATTTTATTTGTACGTAACTATAGCTATGTTTCTTTTACAAAGAACTAACTGTTGTTAAATTTGTAGTAAAACAACTTTACCTGAATGTAACTATAGTTAAGTTTCATTTACAAGAACTTAACATTTGTTAAGTTTTAAAAACAACTTTATATATACGCACTAGGGACTTAAGTTTCTTTTACTAAGAACATAAACAATGATTAAGTTCAGTAAAAAGGACTTCACTGAACAGAATTATAAAGCAAGTTTCTTTTACAAATACCAATGAGTTAAGTTTGTAGTAATACTTAACTTGAACAAAACAAAAGATAAAATTCATACCTACACAACTATTGCTTTAAATTTAATTTTAATATCAATAATTGATTATTATTTAATTTTAATTTTATTTTGTTATAGGGATTGATGAAGTGGGAATAATGTTTTATATGAAGAAGATTGGGTTCAAAATGAAATATACTACTTGAAGGATTACAAAGGTAAAATTATTAGTCTAGTAGTAAGACTACAACATAGAAGGAATTATATTAACGTTTGTCAAATTCCCGGAGAGTAGATCCAAGGGAAAATAATGTTTCAATAAAGTATATGTTCAATGCCAATGTACCAACCACTCCTATACAACCAAGAGATGATGGAGATGTAAAAAATTTCACTCAATTGAATTGTACTAATGGTAAGTTGTCAGTTCCATTATGTATCATAAAAGATAAGAAAAATGACAACCATGAGTATGAATCAGTCATCAATATTGATTTTAACACTCAAAACTTATGAGTGATTTCAATGATGAAAAATAGAAAAGTATGAGTTGTGATCCACTTAATTGTTTTGATTATTTAATGACTGACAAGGATGTCAAGATGGTAAAATGAATGAACTTGTCCGAGGATCGCAAAGTGATGCAAATTGATTCATGGAAGAGCCACCAGTTAAATATGAAACGATGTAGAAGGAATGTGATAATCATTTTAGTTGGTGATGACCATATAGAACAGTACCAAATATACTCCAATAGGAAAGAATTGTAGAAAAAATTGTGTATGACTACTTTGAAAAGAAAGTTCCAATTCATAACGGTAAAATCTTCAACCAAGATATTACTTGTTTGTTGTGTCGATAAAGAATGCAAGTGGTGACTTCTGCAGTAAACAAAGTCAAATTAAGATTTAGTTTAGATAAGGATTTACACGAACACATTAATTTGTAGCTTCAGACATGATATCACGTGATCATCACTGACATACACGCAAGTTAATCAAAAGTATAAGAGAAAGATAAGAAAGGGTTGATCGGGCCAATATCACCCCAAAGACATTATATTTGATATTCAAGCAAGTACGACGTGGGGATGTTTTTGCTATGATTAGCATGGAGAGCTTGATAAAATTGCTTTTGCCTTAAAGTAGAAGTAGAGGAGTCTTATAGTGTTTTACCATCTTATTACATGTGTTTACAAAAAATCTCGTACCATTATCGATATATTACCACCATGACAATCGATGAAGTATTTTTTTTTTATGGCTCTTGCAAGGTATTTTTTAATTTCGTACATCAATAAGACCTGTCAAAACAATTGATGGTATACATTTTGAAAGCAAAGTGATGAGAACTGATTACTGTTGCATGCAAGGATGATAATCGATATACCTCAATGCTTTGGAATTAAGATTCGAGAATGACACTTCTTTTGGAATGGTTCCTTAGAAAATTTCATGAAGTAATTGGTCATATTGATGATCTTGTGGTGGTTTCAAACCGTCATAGTAGCATTGAAAATGTTGTGTGAAAAGTGTTTTCTCATGCAAACCATGGTGTGTGAACATATTACTTGAAGAAAAACCTTAAAATGAAATTTAAGAGCGTGGAAGTCCAAAAATTATTTAATAATGCTACTTATATATACCGTTTAGAATAATTTAAAATTATATTTGAGTCTACTTTAATGACTCATATTTTTGTTTACTGTTGTAATTTTTTGTACATGATGAAAAGGGAAACAAACATGTTATCATATTTTGTTACTAGCTTGCATTGGAGTGGTGACCCTAAAACTTAAAAATAAAGTGTAAGTTCATCCCTTAATATCAACTCATTTGTAATGAGAAATTAAAACTTTCTTTTTTGTGGGATAATAGACTTACTAGCATTTTGCTATATGCATCTTTTTTTTTTCTATGTTATATAGTATCCTTGTTAGTTTTTTGAAAATATGTACGTGAAAAAAAATTATAAAGTTTTCGATGAAATGTCAATTGAATTTAACTACGGTTACGTTTCATTTACATTCAACTTAATAGTAGTTTGAATTTCTTTGGCCTGAACGTAACTACAGTTAAGTTTCATGTAATAGTAGTTTGGTTTTTCAGTAAATCGATTTGATCTAAACATAACTATAGTTATGTTTCTTTTATATTGAATTTAATAGTGGTTATGTTTTCAATTAAACTAGTTGATCTGAACGTAACTGTAGTCAAGTTTTGTTTATATTGAACTTAACAAGGTTGCTTTTCGCCAAATGTGTTTATCCGAACGTAACTATAGTTAAGTTTCACTCATATCAACTTAATCTGGTTAAGCTTTCGCTAAACTAGTCGATCTAAATGTAACCGTGGTTAAGTTTCGCTTACATTGAACTTCTAATGCTGGTTAAGTTTTCAATTAAATGTTTACTCGAACATAACCTGTGAGTCAAGTTATTATACTGAACTAACAAAGGGTTAAGTTTCTTTAGATAAACAAGCTTACTAACGAATTATAGTTAAGTTTACATAATCGATATTAATAAAGGGTTAAGTTTTCGGTTAAGCAAGTTTACCTAAACGTAACTATAGTTAAGTTTTGTTTACACTAATCTTAATAGTGGTTAAGTTTTTAGTTAAGTAAGTTTACCTAAACGTAACTATTGTTAAGTTTATTTTACATTTAACTTAACAATGGTTAAGTTTACAGTTTAACAACTTTATCATAACATAACTAAAGTAAAGTTTCTTGTACTTGTCTATATCATTGCTAAGTTCACCTGAACTACACTATTTTTAAGATCTCTCCACAAACAAGATAATCATATAGTCACATTTAGCAATAGATACAATAATTTATGAACTTTCTCAATAGATACATAAGAGTCATTACATACATAAACACTTTACAAAAAATTATATTGTAACAACACAAGCATGTTCAACAATATCCAATTACAAGTATGAGACTATATTGGAAGATCTTAATGGAAGTAAAACTCCACTGCCATTTTTTCTCTAAATCATCTCATTCGTTCGCCTTTTAACGTATCCATTGGATAGTTGTGTATAAGGTACTCCACATATTTGATAAAAAAAACATGTCACAATCACCACCACTGCATAAATAACAAATTTTATGTTAATAAAGTTAGATAAATATAGTTATACAAATATAGTCAAACTTACAAAAAATACACACTTACTCCACTTGTTGTGGAATACTGTTAAAGATTTCAATCTCCCATGCCATATCCTCCTTTGGGCCCATAGTATTTCACAACATTTAAGAGGCGAGGCAACAACATCGTTAAAGAAGTTAAAGAAGACACCATTCTCCTTGAAATTTTTTCTTTATGTTAAGAAAAAATGTTAACAATTTAACAGATTGAGTATAACAACTAGTGTTAAGCACATAAAAGACATTTTCTAAGTCACAATGTGGCCAAGTAAAGAGTTAAGATGCATAAATAATTCACAATACCAAGTGCTTGACATCTAGACTCACGGAAGGGAAATAAAGAAACGATAATACATCAAGATAAATAATTCAAAAATCATAATAAAGTGCTAAAAAAGTCATAAACTTAGTATAAGAACCAATCTCTTTACCGTTAAAGCCAACAATGGGGTTCAAGGTTGATGATGATGCTAGTCTTTAGTTCTTTTCCCAGCTTCATATTTCCTCTATATATGTATGTAGTTTATTGGATTGGATTTTATGGAAAAGATGCAAGTTGATGAAATATTTACATGAGTCATTTGCAGCATTCTGCTTTTGTTTTTCTTTTGGATGTGGCCTCAAATAAGAAATTCGATTCTTTTATTTATGAAAGGGATATGAATCTGATAAGAAGCAAGGTGTCCAAGTTACTTATTCTAAGCAATGATAATTGTAAAACCCTAGAAAAATTCAATTTTTCTGAAAGAGGATAAAACGGTAATTCTGCTTGAAAACCGAAATTTCTAGATCCTGGATGATCTAAACAAGACTTCACTCATTGAATTTTTCAAAATCTAGTTACTTTGTCCTGGATTCCAAGACATCTAATTTCACGCTTTCGCTACTGAGTGCTCCAAAGATACGGCATGACATGTGCAGGCACTTAGGTGAATGGCCTGCCACTGAGCCAAGTATCAAGTGGAGGAAATAGAATGAAAGATAAACAAGAAAATAAGGAAAAATATCTTAAAAGTCAAAAAGTGGAAAAGGGCCATTTTGGCAAAAAATACTAGTAGTGAGGAGCATGAGGAGGAAGAGAGAGGAGATAAAGGGGAAAAGGGTTTTCGCTCTCTCTAAGATCTACGGAAACGAGTCGCTGGTTTTCGCCTGAGCGAAGAAAAGTTGATTCTCACGTGACGTGTTACGCGTGGGTACCAAAATTTTAGCCACAAACTCCACGAGGCAGAGAGTTTTCCTACTTGGAATATTTTTAGCCTAAAAGTCATGTAATTACATAGGTTGTCTTTGGGGCGGTGATAGACCGTGTGATTTAGTCATAAGATTTTGGGACTGAATATTGGAAATTTTTAGGACTGGTTTCGGGTTGTCCCGGACTGGGTTGAGGTTTGGTTTTGATCCCAGGACTGATGTCTTCGGGTTTTATAGTGTGTTTTGGTATCATAGTAATTCAGTGACGAACCGTGAAGGGACCAAGAGGTGCCCTGTTTTATATGAGTCCGAGATTTGGGCCATTTTGTGTGTATTGTTGGAAAAATAAATAATATGCTGTTGTGTGTAAAAATCATGTTAATATGTGCTTGCGTGATGTATTAACATTGGAATTGTGATGAATGAAAATTATATGTAGGAAATATAATTATCTGGAATTTATAAATGTTGCATGTAGCATGACATAACATGAAATGACATGATTGCATTTCATATGCACAATCATATCGTGTCGAGTCGGGTGTGAGTGTATGGTACTGTTATTCACCATTCTTGGTGAATGTGTGGTGAGCCCTAAATGAACCACGCCCAAAATCGAGACTCACGATTTGTATAAAACAATAATAAAATATAAATCACATGTGTTTGGGCGTAGTAAGACGGGGTAGATCCCCCCAGTAAGGAAAGCACCCAAATTTATATGCTGCTGGGGATATGATCACTAGCTACAGTCCGTGAAAAATGTCTAAGGCGCTGATGATCCTACTTGCAGACTCAAAAAATGTGGCCCATGAACAAAACACGAGATTTGATAAAAAAAATTCAAGTGAATATCGGAGGGGTCAGTCTAACAGTTTAAGCCATCGGGTGAAATACTAATGATCGGCTTTTACACTCTGCAGACGCAAAGGCGAGGAGTCGGGCCGAGCCGAGTTATGGGCATAGGAGTCTCATCTCATACATGACACGTAATATTCCATATGATCGCGACATTTATATAATGTGATTTGACGTTTTATAGTTGCCATTGCATGCGCATTTTAGGCGGAGTAGCCCTTAGGAAAATTTACTCGGGTATCAAGCCACCCCGCTGTGGGACCCCTTTAGGTACAAAGTGCATAGAGATCAAGGTCCGACAGGAGGCCGTGATTATGAAGAAGGCCGATGTGTGGCCTCGATATTACCTTTGAGTAACATTTTGTAAAATTTTGTATAAAAGAATTATAACTAAATTCCTGGGGACTATTGTCTAAATAATCTAAATAATTATGGTAAGAGGGTCGATCTGACTCTACTGGGATTGTAATTAAACGCTTTATTTTCATATTTTAGATTTAAATGTGAATGAATGGGTTCCCAGAAAGGGATGTGTATATTGGGGATAGTATGGACATATGGACCCCGGGGTGGGGTCACACGTTCACAGACCCTCGACGAGTTATGATTATACCGCATATTAAGTTGTAAGGTCGGGTGTAGCCCCCGAATAAAGGAGACTTCGCCCGATTTTTTTGTGAAAATACTGATCCCGATAAACTGACACAACAAATACAGATTTTGCTAATTCAAACTACGTGAATTCTGTGGGTTGACGGGTTGTCAATGGGACCCTCGGATTTGGGGCGTCACAATAATACTGCAATACTGCTAAATCATCATTCATAAATAAGACCAGTGGAGACTACTATGTTAGGTTGCTCATATCACTATGATAAAAAATCATATACTTTTAACTTAGAATAACCAACCTATGGGAAGAACATTTCATTACTAAGAACAGGTATAAGGGCTACGACCATAATTGTAGAATTGAAAAGGGGGTCAGATGGCCTCAAGACACAAACTAGATTACATCCCATTTTTGAATGATAATGTCCAGCTTCTCATCAAGTATATGCATGCCATTGTGAACCATTAATGTGTCATCGTTTGTTTTCTCAAGAAATTGGGAATGGAATACCCTTGATTTGTTATAGTCTTATGCACTATTTGAACATATCTAAACTTCGACAAGCTAAAAAAACAAGTTCATAATGAAAATTGAGGGAAAGTTACATAACAACAAAACAAGTTGAATATTTTCAGAGATTTAGCTACTTATATTGAAAACAGATAAGACTTAAACAAGCCAAGCCAACAACTTCTCTAAGTCCAGTGGTCGAAATATCAGATTTAAGAATGATCAAGAGACTGCCAAAAAGACCTGTAGAAAATAAGTTGACATTTGATATTTAGAATATGAGTAAACAGTAGATAATTTTACGTTCATTTGCATAGTAAGTTACTAAAAAGCAATAAACATTTAACAACATAACCCTGTTGAACACATGAAGGGCAATCAACATTCATAAATAACATAGTAGTCACTTGGATGTTAAACTCAAAACATATCAATGGAGAGATCTTAAATTTTGGTTTTATCGCAGCTTTGATACCCAATCAAGTTGCAAAACATAAAAAGGCAAACAACTTATGAAAACTTCATATGATCATAATAGGTATCAAATACCATTAGCAATAATACCTCTAGCTCGTTATTATTTGATTGACCAAATACCAGGCCTAAAATTCTAGTAATTACTTACTGTAAACAATATAAGTAAGCGAAACTTTAGTATGTTGGTAAGTTTCCCAATAAGATAAGGAAAATAAAAGAAAATATAATTTTGTATAATAAGGCACATCGTGAAACAAATTTTCAAAATAAAAATAAAATAAAATAAACAAAGAACGTTTTCACTCATGAAATTAGAGATAAAAGTAAATTAAATTCACAAATTGGTCTAAAACAAAGAAGTCAGACGATCACCTAGTATCATCCCATCAACAAAAAATAAAAACCTAAAATCCAAGTAATTATATTCTTCCAATCTATAGCACAAGTCAATCCATATGATTATTGAGAAAGCCAATGAAATTAGAGAAATTAGTAAAATTATTTCATAAATCTTTCCGAAAAAACTGAAGAAATTGCAGCTTTAGTGTTTTCATGCCCCAAACAATGAAAACCAATCCAAGACTAAAAACAAAAAATTATAGATCAATTTTCTTGACCTTTATCTAGCACGATAATTATACAACATAGAAAACTACAAGAGAAGCAACAAGAAATCCTAGATTGGAAAGTAAGGACATTAGAGCAAAACTAGGGCATTTTCTATCACTTTCTTGAGAAAACATGAAAACTAGGGCAAAAGTGAGGACACTTACGAGAAGAGGAAGGTGTAGAGTTCGATGATAAAGAGGAGGCATAACCCGGGAGGAACGACGAACGAGGGTTGAGTACTGAGATAATATAAATAACCGTTTGTTGATAGGGCTTTTCAGGTAACATCAAAAGAAGAATGATATGGAAAGAAAGAAATTACTTGGCTATTCGTGGAACATGATTTTTCGAGTAATAGAGAAAGAAGAAGAATAGGGAGAGAAGAAGAATGGGAAGGAAACAATGGCGTAAATTATTAAAAAAAAAAGAGTAAAAATGTTCAAATAAAGTCATATCTCCAAAGTTTTAAGAGAAAGGATTAGTTTTGTAAATTTCATATTATTTGCTCTTTACTCATTCTCTTATTAAATGTCATTATAATCAAAGTTGTACCTGTGTGGTCTCAACTGCCTGGCCTGTCGCTCTACCAAGAAATAAGGCCTTAAAAAAATTTTAAGGCCCCTAGCTCAGCCCACGAGCCCAAATAAAATAGGCCTACTCCCCTTCCCGCCCGCACTCTCTTTCATTTCCAAATCTAACGATCACGCGACCGCTCGGCTCACAATGGTAATATTCTCATGACCGTTGACCGTTGGCTCACAATGGTAATATTCTCTCTTCCCAACGGTCATGTGATCATTGGAACTTGGAAGTTTGGAACTTTTCCCACTTTTTTTTTACTTCCTTTTTTTCTCTATAAATACTACACATTTTGTTTACTATTTTTCATCAAATTAGTCTTTTAATTTCTCATTTTCTCTCACAAGTTCACTCAATTTTCTCTCACATTCTTTAATACTTCATTTTCTTCTCATTGCTTCTTCACTTTATATTACATGATATTACTGTGGTGCAAAATTGCAAATCAAGCATCAGACTCCAATAATTCATATTTTAAAGAATTTCAGCTTCACCTCCAATTGAGTAATATTTCTCTACTTTACTTTTCTTTTATTTGTTTGTTACATTTTATTTTGATTCATTTTTTTTAGTATAATATTTTATTATTAATAATTTTATTATGGATAGTGCATGTGCATATTCTTCTAGTCCATAGCATCATCAAGTAAAAAAATTTAGTTTAACTATATGGAATTTTTTGATGAATAGAAATAATTTTAGAAAATAATAAAAAGAAATAAAAGAAAATAAAATTTGTAACAAACTTTAGTGATGGATCAAATTCGCACAAGTCATCTAAAAAGACATAATGAATAAAGGTAAAGCTAAGCATAATATAGATATTAGAAATTATATGCGCTAGGTAAAGATGAATGTGGAAATTTAAAATTTTTTCATGCATTTAGCCTTCGTCGAATGAATGATTGATTATATAATAAGAGCCGAACAACCTTTAATATGATTAAATAACATGTTAAAACAATTCAAACATTGATTAATCTCTCAATTCAAAGGTTGGTCCGGAATATCATAAAAGAGGTATTATGAAAAAATTTCAAATTAAAGAGAAAATTTAAAAATATTTTGCAAATTTTGAAGAAAAAATTTGTTTAACATATGATATTCGACATCTTTAATGCATGTAGGTTTTTGCGTATTACCGTCATTATGGTGATAGTGAATGGATGTTAAATAAAAGAATAATTTCATTTAAAACAATAAATACTCCACATAGTGGTGAAAATATAGCAACTTTAATAAATGATGAAATTATAGATTTAGGTATTCGTGGTAAAATATTTACAATAATATTAGATAATGCTTCTAATAATGATGCAACAATACAAAGATTAAAAAGATTTTGGCAAATAAAAGAGGATCATGCAAAATTATTTCACGACGTTTGTTGTATGTGATATTTTAAATTTAATTGTAAAAGATGGATTAAAACAAATCACTTACATTAAAAAATTAGAGACATTGCATATATGATTAATTGTTCTCAAGCAAAACATGAATTATTTTTGATTGTTGCAAAATTGCAAATATGAAAAGAAAAATATAAGTTTAGATATACCAATTAGGTGGAATTTACTTATAAGCTTTTTACAAAATATTACAAAATATAAAGAAGACAATTATACGAAATGCAACTATCTAATAATAATAATTTATATACGCTGGACAGATTAAATTAGCGACAAGCATTATCAAGTGACATTCCCACGGCATCTAAGTTTTTGATGCTCAACAACATTTTGTACTCGGTGTATTATCCAACTTCTCACATCGGTCATTATGTAAATAACTAGTATTTATACTACACTACAAAATTATTTAAGTTATGAAATTTTTAATGATACAATTTTTGCAAATGATAGAAAAGATTAAAAATATTGGGGAGAAATACTCTTTGATTGGTTAGGCTGATTTAATTGTGGACTCTAGATTAAAATTTGATGCTTTAGGATGAACGATTGCAAGTTATTTACAATGAAGATCAAATAAAATCGCAAAATTAAAAATTAAGAAATTGCTATTATATATTTTATATAATATTTATAAAGAAAAATATGGAAATGATATTAGTTTGATAAAATCATCCACGCATGCTTCTCCTACATTTTTATAAAAGCCCTTTAGAAATGTTTAAAAGTAGAAAAAAGGCAACAACTAGTTCTTCAAATAATACAACCGATATATATAGATATCTTAGTGTAGAAACAATTCTATTTGAAGACAATGAAGATTTTGAAATTTTAGAATGGTGGAAAAAACAACAAATAAAATACCCTGTGTTATCTATTATTGCACGTGATGTATTAACTGCGGTCTCGCGAGTATACGCATCTGCCTACTTTTTTAAGATAGCGGAAGAGCGGTTAGAGCATTCAACCATACCAACAAAATAATTACTCAAAATATATTTAAATATTAAATTCACTAATTTAGCTAGCAACTTTTTAAAATTCACTCCAACCACACTCTCTATTTTACACCCAATTTTCACTAACTTCCAATAATTTAAAAAAAGTAAAACATATATATAAGAGAGATAGAGAAGTTTGTGTTAGACTTAGTCAAACCCGCCACCACATTTGAAGTAGCCATTCGGGTTAACTGTGAACAGTAGAAATAATGGAGAGAATTTTTTATTCGCTAGCTAAAGGCTAAAGAGAAGAACAGAGCGAGAAATGAGACGTTTCCAGTAAAAGCGGATGTAATTTGTCACCCAAGAATCGTTAGTGAAGATGCTTAAAAGATTGGAATTTAGCGGATAAGAGATTGCACGATCATGTTCGAGAAGCTGCACTAGTAACTGATACAAAGAACTTAAATTTATCAAAACATTAATGGATTCATGATAATTCTTCGTCACCAGAAAATAGTGATTAAAATATTTTGTTAAATGTATATTGTATTTTTATTTTCTTATGGTTGAAAAGTACAAATGATTAACAAATAAGTAAGTACTAAATCCTACGTGGACGCACTTATTTTATAAAATATACAGAACTTTCATACATGCCCAAATGTAATTATATTCGATGAATAAAACTTTAAATGAAGTATTTTTATTTTGAATTGCTTTTGGGTTTTACTTTTTTATTTTTTATTTAACTTTCGAATACAATTTAAATAAAAATCTAACTACCTAAGTGAAGAGGTTTGACTTCAAAGTGCCTCTTGACGGACTTTTCGGGCGGGCTCTGGCAAAGCCCACGACCTGCCGCCGGTGAAAGCCTAAAATCGCTGCACACCCTTCAAAACTGCCGTTGGCTTACCGCTCTGGCCCGGTCTGATCCAAGATGGTCTCGGACCACGGACTTTTTAGAGATCCCTAGTTATACTACAATGATTTTATGTTATTTATTTATTTTTTATTATTATAAATGAAATTAAAATAAAAAAACTGTATTTATATAATGACACTGACAGCCGCTTTGATTGCATGAGATATCTCATGGAATCTTTATTTATTTATTTATTTTTAATTCATTGCCATTAATGGCAATTCAGAGGACGGACACTTTTATTTCACAAGATGTCATGGAGACTTTTTTTTTTAATTTTTTTATTTCATTGCCATTAATGGCAATCCAGAGGACCCCCACTTTGATTCCATGAGATGTCATGAATTTTTTTATTTTATTTTATTATCATTAATGGCAATCCAAAGAAATGATATTTCAATTAAATAAATTCTTTCTTTACCATTATTATTGTTTATTTATTTGATCATGTATGGAAAAAGCTGTGTTATCTACATTCTCTTAGCAAACTGTGAAAGGAACATATTAAATTTTGGTTTTTATTCATGATTTATTCCTTTTTTCCATTTACTATTGAAAGCAATCAGGAAACAAATATAATGAAATTTTTTAATCCTCTAGGATTTTTCATGGGATATTTTTGAAGTGAAATTTTATGTTTTTGTTCTATTATTAGTTTTCTATCCCATTAAGCATTAAATTTGTTATGGAATAAAAAGTTGATTTTTTTACCCAATTTTATAGTCTTTTCACTAATTTTTACATATTGTTTTAGCAATTTATGTTAGTGTTATTTATAATTATTTATAGTATCATATCGTGAATAAGATTGAATGCTTACGAATTTAAGTAAAATTGATAAATATTAAATGCTAATGTAAAAGATGCTTGTCAAAACACAGGAGTATGAATTTGTAAATGAATTTCTGTTTGAGCCTATATGAGAATCTGCTTGTCAACCTCGCTCAGAAGTAGGTTCTTCACAATGAAATTGTTGAAATTTTGGCACTATTACAGACATATATCTGTTTCACTCTAGTGTTCTATTATGCCATTTTATTTTATTTTATTTATTTGTTTTTATGGATTTCTTTTTCAGTCAGTGAAGAGTCAGGTGGTGTTTGATCATAGCATGCTAAATAGGATTTGTCCGCTTGTTTTTTTTCTTTTCTTTTTTTTTTTTTTGTAAGGATTTTTGAAAGCTTTCTTTTTGATAGGATTTTGATGGCTGTTCTTGAAAAAGATTCTGAAGATCCCTTTTCTTTGTCACCAAGCAAAGGGACACATTTCATTGCTTAAGGTTCAAGAAAATGACCAAAAATACATGCTTAAGTACTTGTTTCTTAGAGGAAATTATATGAAAAATCCTATATGCATCACATCACAAACTTAACATATTCTATAATATGTTCTTCTGTATCCTTGATGGCATTTCTTGTCTTGTTTCATATTCTCCTAACGGCTTCATTGCATTAAAAAAAAAAAAAAATCCTCGGCTTCATGTGTTTCTTTTCCCTCTTCTTTTAGGATTATTTGGCTTTCACCAATTTCTCATTTTAGAATTTTTCTCCCTTTTTGACTTGAATATGTCATACTTTCTAATAAAATTTTATTTTCTTATCATTCGGTGTTTTTGTATGATTAAAATTAATTTAATTTAAATTATTATTATTAAGTAGTAGATAGGAGTGTTTCATTTCTACTGACTTCACATACTCAAGTCTAACAACTCTCTATTTAGAAGATTTTCAACTCTTTTGAGTCTTGTTGGGTCTCCTTAGGCGTCTTGGCCAAATAAGCTCTACATGAACACTCTAAAACCTCTAAAGATTCTTCAATATCCTAAAACATTCTAAACCATTCTATTTCTACATGCCTTATTTGCAAGCATATTCACGTGTCTTTCGGAATATTTTAAGGTGACTCCATAGCCCTCCCATACCTTGCTCTCTAATGTAAATAATTAATAACTTCTCTAAAAGAGTTGATACACTAAATAAAACAAAAATATTTAGGTTTTATTGAATGCTAAAATAATCAACTTTATGGCATTCAAAACATGATATCAAATCTAAATTTATATCTTCTTTTGGAAACCCAATGCTCGTTTCTCTTTTTCACTCTTTTTTTCATTAAACGGTGGCTAATTTTTTTACCATTCTGCATGAAATCATGTCTTTCATCATTCTTCCTCGATTTGAGTTTTCTCTTTTTTCAATAAAGTTTTAGTTTCTTCTATAGGGAGACGGCTTCCTCGTTTCGCATGCTCTTTCTAGTTGTCGTTGCCGAATTGTTTCACTGACTACATACAAGGCACTTCACGTCTCAAATTTTGTTCGCCAATATGCTACAAATGTGAGATCTTAAAAGATTTTACGTATTTTTTGGACATTAAATACAGAGTCTTAAGTCATTTCCTTTGCTATTAACTCCTGACATGTCATAATATCCCGCTTAGCACTTTTAATTATATGTTTCTTTGAATGTATTGCTAACTTGAATTAATAAATTTATCTTTTTTAAAAAAGACATAATATCAACTCAAACCCTTCCGATTAATACTTAGATGAAAAAATAAAAAATGAATAACATAATACTTAATACTGTTAATATTTATTTAAATAATAAAAAATAGATAACATAATATTTATTACTATTAATTTATAGTTAAAGCTAAATTTAGTTCCATTAGGATTTATAGCTCATAGTGATGAGGCACCCAAGAAAGGATCTAAAGAGTGTTTTCACTCAACTAGCCATTTGACAAAATTTAAAAAAATAAATAAATTAAACAACCACTTCCAAGTAAAGTTTGAATTGGGCTGCTTTTTGCAACTAGCATAATTTATGGTTGGTTAGACACTGTTTCTTATAACAACGTTTATAACTAAACGCTTATCTAAATAACGCATTATTAGGATAAGTTTTTTTGTGGAAATTTGAAAGCTCGATTCTACTATGTTTTTGTAACATATCACATATGTATGAAAAACACTTTTATATCATTAAAATTACCAAAAAAAGACATTTCAAACTTAATAAAAAAAAAATAGGAAACTATAATTAATCAAAAATGATACAAAACACATTTAAATACAAAAAAAATTTATATTAATAAAACCTCCAATAACTATTTTTATGATTATAAAAAATTTAAAAACATTTACAAAAAGATTTAAATGAATGAATGAACATACATAAAGATTTGTATTAATAAAAAATATAATATAATTATTTGTAAGATCATACACATTTTAAAAATTGAAGTATTAAATGAACATACACATAAATATGTGGAAGCGCCACAAAGCTAAGTCCCACTTGACGATTTAAATTAAAGGGCATCACCGATTTAAATTAATAACATCTCTCTCCTGAGTCTTCTCCTCCACCTAACCTCACTATATAGCTCGGCTATAAAAAATAATAAAATTAAAAGAAAACGAATAAAATAAACTAAACAAAATTCTCAAGTTTTTCAACATCATCAAGTCTGCCCAAAAACAATAACATAAGGTGTTATTTATAGGCACTAATAGAAAACCTAACAGATATGGGCTTGGGCTTGGGCAAAAAAAAATGATTAAATAAATAACTAATAATAATAAAAATCATTACTGAACTTGGGCTTCCTATCTCATCTAGGCTTAGATATGAGCCTACTCCATGCCCCATCATTTCCTTTGGGTTGAAAAGAACTCGACTCCGAAGAGTGAGAGGAAAGGTAGCAATCCAACAATGAAGGATCCAAATGACGAAGATCATCCTCCTGTATCCAAGTAACATCAAAATCAGGACGACCACACCATTTGACAAGAAAATGACGAAAACCACCATCTCTAGAAGTCACAAATCATCTTCAAGGATAATATCCACCATCTCCTTAGAATACTGTAATGAAGGCATAATGGTGCAAATTATACTTTACCGCACACTAAGCGCAAAGTAGGCGCTCAAAAGTGCCTTAGTATGCAGCAAATCCTCTACATTGAAAATAGGGGCTAATATTCATGTCGTTAGGTAAATAAAGATATGTATTAGATCACAACACACGATAGAATAAGGGCTCATGACTCGCATAGTTTTGAAAACATTTCTTGAATTCTTTCATGCTTAATGCAAACCATGACATATTCACTAACATTAAATTCTCTTAGATCTACGACATGCACATTAATGTTTAGTTATACTCTTCATTACTTAGATAAATCTTTCGCTTAATTCAACATGTAAGTCATGGAAGTGTTTTGTAAAGTTTCTATTGGTTCGCACATTACGTGTTAGTAAGTTTAACAAGATCAATGGATGTGCAAGGTGAGTAGCCATTAACAATTTGAAAATGACTTTTACCAGTTGAATAGTTAACAAAATTGTTATAAGCAAACTCAGTTGTTGACAAAATTAAATCCCAAACACTTTGTTGCCTATTCAACTTCTCTCTCTCTTTAGGATTCATTATATAATGTGGACTATTAGGTAGTTGAAAACCTAGAACTAAATCTATAACATGTTGGTTATTCTAGCGTGATAGTTCACTATACAACTCATCGGGCAACTATATTAACAGGGGGAATCATCTAGCAAATTCTTCATTTCTAGAGGAACATCGACAATCGAAGAATCAGATGAAACTCCTTTTGCCACTAATGCTAAGAACATACTAGTCTCAATTCCCTCTCTCTCAAACTTATTACATTTCAAAATATGAAAATTCTGTTTAGGAAGTTTAGAGATGTCATGTAACACCCAGGAATTTGTATAGGTATAAGTAAGGGAAAATAATAATGACAGGAATTTGTATAGGTATAAGTTATGGAAAATAATAATGAAAGGAATTTGCATAGGTATAAAATAGGGAAAAATAATAATGACAGGAATTTGCATAGGCATAAGTTAGGAAAATCATAATGATAATTCAATTAGCTAATTAATTAAATACTAATGAAAGAGGGGTAAAAGTAATTTTCCTAATAGATATTCTAGGGTATAAATTGGAATAAGAAAAGAAAATCATTTCTATTCATCCTTGAATTTCTTTCTGTCGGTAGAATCTGCAGGACGATGGCTTTGATTCAGGGTTTGAAGGACAAATTCTTCTAGGTGATCTTCCTTATTTTATTTTTCTAGATTTCCTTTGATGTAGATTCTTTAATCTTCTTCGCTCGATCAACCCTAAAAGTAAGATTTAGATTACATTTTCAGTTTTTTAAAAATAAAATAAAATGAGGATTGGTGGTGTCATACTAAATTACTTTTGAGTATGAGAATGAAAAAGTATTTAAGGATAATTTTTTGAAAGAAAATAGTAATAAACAAATAAGATAAATTTGAAAAGGTTGAATTTTGTATAAATATATGTATTTGATAAGTATTTAAAGATATATGTATTTTGGCAAGTAAATATTTTATTAAGGATTGAATTTATTGATAAGGAATATAATTAGAATAATTATTTAGTAAATTATAGGAAATAAGATCCTCGTTAATAATACTTACTACAAGTATGATAATTGTTAGGTAAAATAGATGAGTATTATGTAATAATATAATTTGTAAAATATTATTAATATTATTTCTTTCTAGTAAAAGATTTTAGCTCGAATTAAGAGCATAAAATAAATAAATTATTAAATAAGATCCGAAAGGAATATGAATTTATAAAATTTGTAAACTACCTAATTCAAATAGTTAATACTTGAATAGTTGTTAATATGTTTGAGGTGAACAAAAATCATGTTGATAGAATAAATTTTATAAATCACAAATTTTATAAAATATTTAAACCCATTAACTTTTATTATTGGCATTAAAAAATTAAAATAATATCATTGTTAAGAATATCAAATTAGGAAAGTTTTAAAATAAATAAGTAATATGATAGTTTCTTTTCTTATTATTTTAGGAGAAGATTTCATTGAGGTGAAATTATTCTGATTAACTCTTTCAAAGCTTTTGAGTACTGAGGTAATGGATATTAATGCATCTTTAAAAGAAAATTGTTTGTTTTTACTTCATTTGAGGATGAAAATTGTTTTAACTTAATCATATATAATCTTGGTTTATGAAAAATTTTACTTTTTATTTATTTGATTATCCATGGATCAAAAGTATTTTCAGATATTGTACTTTTTGAGATTTGTTTTGTTTACTTATAAAATGCAAATAATAATATGTTTGTAATTTGAACTTTTAAAATGAAATATTTAATTTTGTTGTCTCTACCGCTAACGGGAATAATAGCTGACACTATTCAGCCCTTGTCAACGGGAATAATAGTTGACCTTACATTCCTTTGCGCGAATGTAATCGATTCAACCCCACTCTGCGCTTTGCCAGAGGTTATTAAGATCAAAGAGTGTCATCATCTTAATCTTAAAATAACAATTTGCGGCTAGCCACCCATTTGAAAGTCCCATGGTCAGGGGCACCATTTGATATTTGAAAATATATTTGAAATGTATTTGATTTTGATCGATATGAAAAGTGTTTGAATCAAATTTGATATGAAATTGCTCGATCACATTTGATATGAAATTGATTTGAATTGGATGTGAGGGTGTTTTGAAGTAAATTTTGTTAATGTTCCAACTTATTTTTGAATCTAAAGTTTGATGAAAAACATCTCCTATTTGTTATATGATTGAAAAAATTTTTATCCATGAAAATGTATTAGTATTTCTTATTGAGATTTAAGCTCACCCCATTTGTCGGACATAAGTTTTCGTAGTACTTAGTTTCCTTTGAGGAGTGATGGCTAGGTTGGGGATTCATCATCATTAGGATTTGATTAGAACTTTATGTTGGATCATGTTAAACTAATAAGTTTATGTTTATGTGAAATGTTGGGTTTGAAAGTTAATTGAGAAAGTCACTTGGATGATAACATTCGTTTTTATATTAGTAAGTATTAAAGTCGATTCTGGGGAGATCCCAAATATTGTTATATTCGAACAACTTTATATGACATGCATAATTGAGAGTTGGATATTTAGAAGTAATTTTTGTCTAGCGATGAAATTTTGAATTTGGAGAATTCTATGAATTTAGAAAGCTGGGCGATTTACTTTGAACACGTGTCGTAATCGACAAAAATCTAGTTACAAGGAAGGTTATGTCGCTCAACACTTCAAACCTTCAAAGCAAAGGCTCGGTTAATTGACATCATGCCCTAAAGTGGGTTTCGGGCGTGAGCAGAGTGGTATCGAGTTTATGGCTTACGATCTTAATAATCTGTTGTTTTTGCTTCATGTGATGGGTCGAGTGACGGTTAGCTGATAAATTACTGGCTTGTGTATTCTTAGCATTCTTTACAAAATGTATGTTAGATAATTAATTTCGGGTGACTAGTTAAAGTTCACTACAATCTTTTTTGCCTTTGTTTAGTTTGTTGGTTTAGTGAATATACTTTTATCAATATGAATTATGATTTGAATTTGTCACTTGGGGACATGTCATTATGAACAATATGGTGGTTTAAAGTTATTTATGACGATTGGTAAGAAGAATATTGAATTGACTTAATACTCCTTAAACATTATGCTTTAGTTTTGATTTTGAGGATGAATTAAGGACCTTACTACTTCTTTTTATTTGTTGATTGTTTTGGGGAAAATATTTGTTTCATATTCTTAGTTATCTTGGAGTTTAGTTGAAGGGAATCATGTGGATAAATCATACGCATAAGCCAAGTCCAGCAAGGTAGTTATTTGCTTAGAAATGTTGTTAAGTCTTTTAAGTAAAATGTGATGAGCGATGAAATAATTTGAAATTTCCAACGATCTAATAATGTTATAAAGTTTGAAGTTCTCGGGATTTATCACTATAAATAAATTATTAAGTGATCTCTAAAATTATCTTATATTTTCAGGCTAACATAAAAAGAAGTTAAGTTTGATTGGTCTTATAATTATGATGATAGCTTCATAGAGTTGAAAAGAAAATTGGTAGCAACTCTTATTTTGATTATTTCATTGGGTTCGCAAAGATTTGTTTTCAGTATAATGATACCTTTTCATTAGATTTGTGTTGTGTTCTTGGCAACATAGAAAAATTGATATATATTTATAGACATTTGAAATTTTAAGATAGAGAAAACTATCTTATTATGATTTGAAGTTAGGTAAAATGATTTTTGCACTTAAGATATAAAGACTTTTTTTTTTATTATGATCTACTCATAGTTTATGATAGTTTGAAGTCTTTGTCTTCTTAAAATGATTTTTAAGCAAGAAATAGAAGCTATTGATACAATTACTTAAGGATTATGATGACATTATTCAGTACTAATAAAACAATGAGAATATTGTGATTTATGCCTTAAATAGAAAAAAATTGATTCCTTGGAAATCATTTAAGGTTGTCGCAAACGATTATTGTATGATTTGAAATGGTTACAAGTCTATGTTATCCCTTTAGATTTTAGAGTTCTTATGTTGAGCATTATAGTACAACTAAACTTGTTTGGAGAATTAAGATCTTATAAGGAATTATTTGAAACTAGTTGAACTTTTAGAACAATTGATTGTGTTTAATAAGATAATAAGATCTTGAAATTTGGGATTAGACTAAATGTCTTAAATAATGGAGACATAAAGAGACAACTTTTGAAGGAAGTTTATTACTTTAAGCTTATGATCTACCCTAAAAGGATGCAAAACTATAAATATTTAAGACATAATTTTGATGGTCATATATGAAGTAAGGTATTACATTATGTGTGACTTTGGGTTTAGTGTGATTGTATATGGAGGTTTACATTAAAGACCTAATAGTACTTTGCAACTACTTTATATTTCTAAATGAGTGTGAAAACTTATTACCATGGATTTTGTGATAGGGTTACCAAGAACCTTAGTTGATGACAATGTTTCATTATGATGGTTTGCTTATGGATAAAGTCTAATAATTTTCTATCGTACCAAATTTCTCGATATTAAGGAGATTTTGGATAATATATGAAATATTTTGATTCTATGTATGAAATAATCTTATTTTACTTTTTTAAATTTTGACTTCACAAAAAAAAAAAAAAATCAAGTACTAAATTAGTTTTGATAGAAGCCAGACTTAAACTAATGACTAATTGAGAAAGTAATTTCAAGTTGGAAATATTTGTCGGTGATATTTTAAACTTGAAAAGTAATCGAATGAGTTATTACCTGCTAAATTTTCTTGTAGAATAGTTTTAAGCTAGCAATGAGATTATATCTTCTAAAGGTTTATGGTAGAAGTTTATGATCCCCTATGTGTTATGATCATACTGAGAAAAATATAACATACGAACTTGTGTAATTGACTATTGAAAGGATAATCGATCAAGAGAATTTGGAAGAAAATCAAGGTACACACAAGTGTTATGTTGATAATCCTAAGCACATTCAAGATTTGAATTTGGTGATTATGTTATCTTAAAGTTTGCTTATTGAGTTAAATCAGGATATTTGGTAGTTGAAAATCTAGTTGAGAAAAGGAAATCCTACCTCGATTTTAGGCCTATTTGAAATATTAGAGATAGTAGGTACCTAGCATATAAATTCAGCTTCCTCGCCCCTCAGCCCGTCTAAGATTCATAATGCGTTTATATTTCACTCATAAATATGTTCGATGCTTCTCATGTTGTGGAGTTAGAACCTATTTAGATTTTTGAGGACTTGACCTATGAAAAGGTGTCCGTTCAAATTGTGGATGTGATGGATAAGGTTCTACGATATGCTGTTGTCAAGTTGGTAAAAGTCCTATGGAGCAATCACAGTATCCGAGAGGCCACTTGGGAGTTAGAAGAAGAGATGAGAGAAAAGCATCCTCAATTATTTCAAGACTCAGGTATGTCAAGTTTAGAGGACTAAACTTTTATAAAGGAGGGGAGAATGTAACACCCATGAATTTGTATAGGTATAAGTTAAAGAAAATAATAATGACAGGAATTTGTATAGGTATAAGTTAGAGAAAATAATAATGATGAATCAGATAGTATAAATTAGGGAAAATAATAATGACAGGAATTTTTATACGCATAAGTTAGGAAAATAATAATGATAATTCAATTAGCTAATTAATTAATTAATTTAATGAAAGAGGGGTAAAAAGGTAATTTTCCTAATAGATACCCTAGGTATAAATTGGAATAAGAAAAGAAAATCATTTCTATTCATCTTTGAATTTCTTTCCCTGGCTTCACTCCGTATGACGTACTACGCTTGACTAGTATTTCAAGAATAAATTTTCTATGTAAAGATCTTCCTTATTTTATTTTTCTGTATTTCTTTGATTTATTCTTTAATTTTCTTTCTGGGCCAGATCAACCCTCGAAGAAGTCGATTTTGGGGATGACATTTTCGTTTTAAAATAAAATAAAATGAGGATCGCGCGCCATACTAAATTACTTTTGAGTATGAGAATGAAAAGTATTTAAGAATAATTTTGAAAGAAAATAATAATAAATAAATAAGATAAATTTTGAAAAGGTTGAATTTGTATAAATATATGTATTTGATAAGTATTTAAAGATATATGTATTTTGGCAAGTAAATATTTTATTAAGGATTGAGAATTTATCGATAAGGAAGGATTAGAATAATTATTTAGCAATTATAAGAAATAAGATCCGCAATAATACTTGTTGTCATATAATACTATTAGGTAAAAGGCTAGATGAGTATTGTGTAATAATATAATTTGTAAAATATTATTACTATTATTTCTTTCTAGTAAAAGATATAGTTCTGATTAAGAGCATAGAAATAAATAAATTATTAAAATAAGATCCGAAATGAATATGAGTTTTATGGTAATTTGTAAAAACTACATAATTCAAATAGTTATCATTTGAACAGTTGTCAATATGTTTGAAGTGAACAAAAAAATCATGTTAATAGAATAAACTTTATAAATCACAAATTTTATAAAATATTTAGAAACCCATTAACTTTTATTATTATGGATTAAAAAATTAAAAATAATATCATTGTTAAGAATATCAAATTAGGGAAAGTTTTAAGAATAAATAAGTAATGATAAATAGTTTCTTCCCTTATTATTTTAGGAGAAATATTTGTCGAGGCGAAATTATTCTGATTCAACTTTTCAAAAGTTTTTCAGCACCCTTTGAGGTAAGGGATACTAACGCATCTTAAAAGAAAATCGGTTTGCTTTTTACTCATTTGAGGATAAAAATTGTTTTAACCGAATTATATATAATCTGATTTATGAAAAGTTTTACTTTTAGCTTATTTGATTATCCATGGATCAAAAAGTAGTTTCAGAGTGATTTACTTTGAGATTTGTTTTGTTTACTTAGAGAAAATGTGGAAATATGATGTTTTGTAATTTGAACTTCAATTTAAATATTCGACTTTTGTTAGTTCGACCATCAACTGAATAATAATGACACTATTCTATCCTTTGTCAACGGAATAATAGTTGACTTACATTCCTTTCAGGGCGAATGCACTGATTCAACCCCAACCCTGTGCTGCTTTTGCCAGAGGTTAATAAGATTAGTACGCTTGGCCTGGCTCCACCTTAAAAGGAATAATTTGTGGCTAACCACCCATTTGAAAGTCCCACACTTTGGTTGGGCACCAGCATTGATATTTGATGACCAGGCAGAAAAATATATTTGAAATTTATTTGATTTTGACTGGATATGAAAAAGTGTTTGAATCAAATTTGATATGAAATGTTTGGATCACATTTGATATGAAACTGGATTTTGAATTAGATGCAGAGTGTTTGATGTAAATTTTGTTAAGCAATGTTCCAACTTATTTTTGAATCTAAAGTTTGATGAAAACATCTCCTATTTCATATAATGATTGAAAACTTTGATCCATTTAAACGATAAGATTTCTATTGTTTTTAAGCTCACTCTCTACTGCTGACATATTTTCTGTGCAATTTTTAGTTTCCGAGGAGCGACAGGCTAGGTCATTCGTCATCATTAGAATTTGATTATAACTTTATAAGTTGGATCATGTTGAACTAATGTTTCACGCTTGATGCAAATGTCGCATTTAAAGTTAATCGAAAGTCACTTTGGACGATAACACTGCTTTTATATTGGGTGACAAAGTCGGATTCTTTGGGGAGATCCCAAATATTGTTATATTCAGACAACTTGAGGCGACATTTATTAAATTAGATTTGGATATTTAGAAGCACTTTGTCTACACGAATTCTCGAATTTGGAGAATTTATGAATTTAGAAAGGCGCATTTACTTTGAACATGTGTCAGTAATTGAACAAAAATCTAAGCATAAGGAAGCGTTAAGATCGTTTCACACTTCAAACCTTCAGGCTGAAGGCTTGAGGGTGTGAATTGACAGTCATGCCCCTAGGGTGGGTTTCGGGGCGTGACATGTCATGTTTACCATTGCAACAATGAGGTTTAGTAGGTCTCAAAATAATGTTCTTACCCTTGTGTTTAAAGGAATAAATGTTATCTTTACCAAAATTGGTAACATTAAGATCATAAAGCCAAGGGCGACCTAAAAGAACATGGGCAACATCCATGGGTAGCACATCACAATAGATTTCATCCTTATAATCCCCCATTTGAATAGGAGAGACTTGTATACCTTGAGCGATTGTGCAGCACATGGTCATTCACCCAAGCTACTCTAAAAGGATTTGGATGTGGTTCAACTTTCAGGTTTAACAATTTAACATCCTTAGAAACCACATTTATTGAACTACCATCATCAATCACTAACTTACATTTATTATCTCCACTCTCAGATAATCGTGCGAAAAATACTCAAGACGTCTAATTATCATTATCTGCAAGCCAGGGATAAACACACATCTAACCACACCAGTACATGCATCATCTTCATAATCTTCATGAAGATCATCTTCACAATCTTCATGAAGATCATCTTCATCTCATCCTCGAAACTACTTTGTTCAACATCTAATGCCAATGCACGTTGGGGACAATGAGATGCAATATGACCCTTGTGATGACACTTATGACAGACAATAGATGAATTACTAGCCTTAGACTCAATATGAGAAGCAATAGGAAGAGAGTTACTCAAACTAGACTCTTGGCTCCTAATGTTATTGGGCCTAGTATTACCGTTTGATGACTTGGACTGACCTGTGTGTTGAAGAGAAGGGTCTATTGAACTTCTTGACTCCTAAGGCTTTTTGATATGCATCTTCTACAGTGTGTAGAGCATGCAATTTAACCATCTTTTGAATGTCGAACCTAAGACCATTAACAAAACGAGTGCAAGCAGCAAATTGATCCTTAGCATGAAACTCACTACACCTAAGCCTAGTCCTCAAATTTAGCAAAATATTCAGGCTACACTAAGAGTCATTTTGTTTTGTATTAATCATGTCGTGGAGAACAATTGACTCTTATGTGATGGAGGAATGTGCTTTTCTTGCAACTTTAGTCTCACAAGAAATTTCACTAGTGATTACGGTTCAATTAGACAAAATCATGTCTTGCAACACATTCTGCCAATACATCTTAGCTAAATTGGTTAATTTTATTTTAGCAAACCGAACCCGTTCACTATCAGTCATTTCATACCAATCAAATATTCCTCAATAGAAACTAACCAATAAGAGAAAGCGTATTAGGATCCATTAATTTTACCATCAAATTTAAAAGCACTAACCTTGACCTTTTTTGTGATGTCCCTTTAAGGTTATCTAACCTATCTATCCTAATCTCTACCCCAATTACCATTAACCCTAGGTTATATTTCGAGGAGCGAACATCCTCTCCTTCAACCCGACGGAATGGATAACTTTGTCTCATGGTTTCAGAATTTGAATGGGAAGTTGACATTCACAAGTCGAAACCAATCACCTAGGTTGAACTGAAGGTCTTTTGTTGCATGTAACCTCGTGTGAGGTTGAGCAATTGAATTACTACCCAAGTTCATTTTGGCATCTGCATTGTCATGCAAACTATTTAAGTAGTCATCATATTGATAGCTGAACCTCCCCAATGACTTGAACCTCTCTGCTACTGGCACCAACGTGTTTTCTACCGCCACTTCAACATATTCACCTATCTCATGTTCACCCAAATGTTTTAAAAGCAAATCAATTTTTTGATTTATTGCATGAGTTTGTTGTTTGATGGTAGATTGACGTTGAGTCAATTGACCACACATTGAATTTAAATTACTTACCAATGCAGTGACTGAATCAAATTGTGCTTTATTTGCATCATGATGACAAATAATATTGACTCGACTATCATTTAGATCTTGAGATAAAACTTGTAGTCTTAAGTCAATTATTAAGTCCCCAATGGATCTTTCAGCGTTAAGAATATTCGACAGTATCACTTTATTACCGACATGCCGAGATAGAATCTAAAAGTTCACTTTAAGTAAGAAAATTTATAAACTATATGCTAATGCAAATAAAACACAATCAAAAGTAACGCGATTATATCATGTATTGTAATGAAATAGCAAAAGAATAACTAAAAAAGTAAAATTATTGTTTTTTATTTATTTTAATACTCTTTATGCTCTATAAAATAAACTAGAACCTAAAACAATCAAACAAAATATATTTAAATATCACGAATATTAACTCAAGAAAATGCCATGTCAGTTAACCTTAAGTACATTTATAACTCCTGGGTGGTTGTACGGACCAAAGAAAGTGAACAATTCTTTGATGAGGACAAATTGATTATTCCTCCTGAAACAGTGATCAAATGAGAAGTCTGCACAACTTTGAAGGACCAAAACAATAATTTGGCAAACTGGATACAATTTTGAAAACCAACCGATCGGCCCAACAGCAAAAATAAGCCCAACATTTAAAGTGCGAGAGTTACAGGTCGAAGAGAGCTTCCCCTTTACAATTGCTTTGACATGGAAAAGCGATGCTCAGAATGGTGCTGTAGATAATCAACAAAGTACTGTTGTCTTTCAAAAGGGAAATCCAATGCCTAGTGTCAAAGCCTGTAGAGATCAAATAGGGGAAGACCCAGATCAAAGAAGAGAGAAACAAGGCCAGGCGAAGGTAGGTTTAGAACAGGGAGAGCAAAAACATTTGACGCTCTAAGTCAGACCCAGCGATAAGAAAAAAAAAGAATTATCAATAAACAGGAAACAAAAGATGGGGTTTGGATTTAAAGATTGATATTTCAAAAAGATAGCAAAATTACAGGAAAGAAGATCCTCGTTTGGGGAAGTTTACAAGGAAGATTTCCTTTTAGGGTCTCACAACTTTGTCTCACAACAGTATGCAGCACAAGATGAATTTCGAACCCTAGATGACCTCCTCACCGTCCCCTGATCTCGCCGTCGAACTCTCCAAAACCTGTTCCGATTTGGACTCTGAGATGTGACGATTGCAATCGGTGGTGTGGTGTGGTGTGGTGTGGTGTGGTGCCCAATATTCACAATCTTCTTCTGCCGAAGAAGGCCAGCGGATGGCGACGACGATAGCTAGATCAGAGATGGGGGAATTTTCTTGGACGAACTTCGTAGGTTATCCGGATTTAGGATTATGCCGCACCTTACTAACAGGTCTGTATACGAACACTTCTCATCATATGGCGATCTTACCACTGTGGATCTGGAAGATGTAGAACCCCTTCATGATGGTAAAAGTTCTGATGCATCCAGAAATTGCTCAGCCAGTCTAACTTTTCACAACCGACGATATGAAACGAACAGAACAAGAATTAGAAAAAACATAAATAACTTGATCTCATATCTAAGGTAGGCTTTGATACCAAATTAATAGTAATTCGGTTATAAAGAATAATAAAATTAAAAAAAAACAAATAAAATAAACAGAATGAAATTATAGGTACTAATAGATTTAGACTTAGACAGGCCAAAAAAATACAATTAAATAAATAACTAATAATAATAAAAATCATTTTATCTTCATGCATGGGTCTCCTCAAATATACAGCATCGCACCCCCCGTGAACATTTTGAAAGAATGGCAAGAAGGACAATCCCCTCAATCCTTTCCATTACTTTGATTCTGGAAACTGTTTAGGGAAACAGAGAGTCTATATAATCTGATTAGAATTTTGATTTTATGAGTCATTTTAATTTGAAAATACTTTAATTTTTTGACTCGTTTGCATGCTTGCTTGTATTTTGTCCGTAATGAAGATGGAACAGCCTAGAAATGGAAGACTTAATGCTCCTGCGGATGCCCTAACAGCTGAGCCCCTTTGAGAGAAGCTTTGGTTTCGATACAAAGCAATGCAAGAACATTAATTCTTAAAGAATGCATAGTAATTTAGTCTCTTTTCCATCCGTCACTTGGTCTTTCATTTTCCTATGCAATTACCGATTGTAATTATCGTTAAACATACAATTAATGATATTAATTTAACGAAAAACTTTCTATTTTATCTCTCCTACATCTCTTCATCTTCTTCCATTTTTGCTCTCGAGAAACTAAGCAAATATTAGTTATTTTTGAAAGTAAAAATAAATCACATCCAAACCATACGATATATCTCCTCCAACCGATATATCGATATGGTCGTTTATATTTTCGATTTTAACTCGATTTTCCTATTAACCGGACATTCGATAAGTCAGATATTATATCAATCGACATCAATATACGATATATCGACACCAAGGCCTTAGTAGTTGTATTTATCATCTATGCAAATTACATTTCAAAGAATCAAGTTGCCCATAAGGTTTATGTTTCTAGGCCTAGAAGTAGGTGTATGAAGGTGTTCTCCTCCTCCTTCCTAACGATGTTCTGGTACCACCCATTGGTTATTATCAAAAAAAAAAAAAAAAAACATAAAACATTTGTATTAATAAAAACCAAAATAATATTTGTATGACATAAAATTTATTTATCAAAATATTTAAATTAATTAATAAATCGTACATAAAATTTTGTATTAATAAAAAAATAAAATAATTATTTTTATTATAAAATAATTTTTGTATAATTATAAAACGTCCAAAACAGATAACGATTTATTTGAATTTTTAAAAGTATATTATATCATCAGAATTTTTTTAATAAAAAAGTATGTATATTTTTTTATAAAATTTATCATTCTCTTTGGAAATTCTAACCATCCCTCTGTTCTCTCTTTCAGGTCATTGTTAGTTAGAAATGATGAGTGATTTCAGGTCATTCTTGGCCTAAAATCACTCATTCCATCGTTTTCTTCTTCAAAAATAATTTTTATTTTTTAATAAAGTGGTTTATTCTACACTGATATGGGTTTGCCATTATTTTTCCTTTCTTTGCTTTTAAGTGCTTTTGTTCTCGACCTATGCTGTTATGTTGCAACTTTGTCGCGAGATGTTTTATCGTCGATTTGTCATAAGGTTATGTCGCGATACTACCTTCCTTTAACGGGTTTTCAAGGCGAGTTTGTATGACAAAGTTCAATCCAATAGAGTCATCATATCAAATTCGTTTCGCCAAGATGCTATAAATACTTAATTTTGCAGATTCTGCGATTTTTCGACATCAAATGTAGACTGGTTCTATCATTTTTACTATACACTCGAATCGCCGCATTATCCTCTAAAATTTCCAAGATTCCTTGACATGGTTTTGATCGACAGACGCTTAATCTAAATCAATAAATTTATCTCTTTTTTAAAAAGAAAAGAAAAGTAAATAGACATTTAATGACATAAACAAATAAAAGATTTTGCACATCCAAAACTTTTGTAAGTATTTAAAAAAAAAAACCCCTCCAAAGTTCTTCTCAAAAAAGAAAAAAAAAAAACTCAAAAGTGTTTTTTTTTAGGTTTCAAAAACGTTTTTGAAAATATTACCCTAAAAACACTTTTAAGAAGCACCATCAAATTGACCCAACGTGTTGATGTTTATAAAAGTAGTTACATTTTTTGAAACAAATTATTAATTTGAAAATACATAATTTTATTATTGTTTAAACATAATAAAACGATATATAAAAGATAAGAATATCATGTATGAAAACAAAACTAAGACAGCGAAAAACGAAGATTATCTATTTCCCACTAATTCTTCATTTGTAAATTTACAAGATTACTTCTAAGATATATATGCTTTTCTCTTTCTACATAATTAGATTTAAACGGCTCTGCTTCTCCAAATGCATATTAAAAGCAAATAAATACGAGTACTAAAGCAGCATTAGCAATGTTTTAGCATTAAATGATTAAAAAAAAAAAAACTCTTTCCTTAAAAGTGTCCTTTCTTTAGAAAAAAATTCATTTATAATATTTTTGTTTTCACCTAGAAATATTTTGAAAAAAAAAATTACAAATCATTGTTCATTTTTAAAATATTATAGCCGGATTACAAGCGGCACGGCACACCCTAAAACCACCACAGCCAAAAAAGCAGGGCTTTAAATAATACCATAATTTAAAAAATATTTTTTTAAATATAAATAAAAAATAAATATTTCTAAATCTATGACATTTATTGCCAACTAAACGCTACATAGGTGTCTTCAAAACACAATTTCAATGTGAATGTGAAATTGTGTTTTGAAAAAAACAATTTCAAAGTAAAAATGTAAAATCATGTTTTGAAGATCCAATTTCATTATAAATTTATGAAATCATGTTTTAAATATATATAAAAATATGACATTGTGTTTTGAAAAAACGATTTCAATGTTAAATTTGAAATTGTGAAATCTTAACAATTTCAATGTAAATTATGAATTCTTGTTTTGAAGACAAAATTTCAATATAAAATTATAAAATTATGTTTTAAAGACAATCTCATCGTAAGAGAATTTCCAATGTCAAAAACTGGCATAGAATTGAAATTATCTTCCAACCTAAAATATTTTAACAATTATTTATTTAATTATCGATAAAATTATCAAAAATCCCCAAAAAGCATTTTCATCCACATACTACTTATATGATATACGTCCTATGGTTGCTCAATTAAGACTCTCTGCATGACCATGGACCATGAAAAACCAAAACATCTGCATCCTCATTTCCTGGGTATAGGAACAAAAAGCAAAGAAATTTCAAAATCCCTCACCCCATGTCCATCTTCCTATCATCCAAACAAACATGAATGTTTCTAATTAACATAATAAATCTTGTTTCTAAAAGGCAAAGACTATAATTCTCTCCAGTGAAGTATATCGTTTAGTACCAACCATATCATACACCAATATCCCTAAATACAAGGTTGCTCTATAAATCAAAAAACCGGTATCCCAAATCTAATAGAGAAATGGTGCATGCAGCCAAAAGCAGAGGCTATATTTTGAACATGGAAGACATTCACTCCTACAGAGACCATGATCCTGGAGGATTGATTTTGCAGTGGAGGCAATGAAGCTTGGCAGACAGAACGAATGCGCTCGATGTTCCCAGCATTATATCGTCTCTACAAACTGACATTTAAGACCATCTGTGTTAGTTCCTAATATAACTCTGAAAAACATTGCGACTGAAATTATAGACAACATGCAGAGTAGAGCAGAGTAGAGCAAAGCAGAGCAGTGTGCAAGAGCCACAGATTTGAAACATGAAATCAATATAAGGCCTGCACATAGGATAGGTTTAGTTTCCTTTAAATGTGCAACAAAAAAATGTTATCCCATCATATTTTAGCTTAGTTGAGGTTACCACAAAAACAAAATCGCAGTATCCACATCATAAACACCAATTCACTTGGTTTGTGTTTCATTGTGTAGTTAGTTATCTGTGATATTTTTTTGTTGTTTTTGGAACTGGATTTTCAATCAGCTGTATCCCTATATTATCCCCAGTTCAGTTCACTTGTTGGGCCAATAAAGAAAGCATTGAACTGGCATTGGACCAGTAGACTAGCTAGTTAAATTGGCTGATCAGATTGAAGGGGGTTCAAACTTAGGCCTCTTCTATTGTTAAAGGCTTATAAAAAATATAATCAATATTTAGCACATACATTTGTAACAATATTAATGAATAAATTTTCTAAGCAAAACACTAATACTACCACCAATGTCTAAAAATAGGTGTATCAACTTAAATAAGGAATATAAAAAGATGCAAAAAAAAACAAACAGAAACAAAAACCCTCTATGACCAAAAAAGGGGCAAAAAGGAAAAAAAAAAACAAACACACCACCTATCTTGTACTGATAAGAAACCAACCAACCAATAAAATCTAGAATGCGCATGAAGACATCATCTAAAGACTTGGACAGAGCACATGAAAGAGTTCTTGAAAGCTTGATCCAGTTCTTCATTGACAAAAGCACTATGATTTATCTCCTTCCAAGTGGTTAATAATAACCATTAAAGAGTTTATTCTCCATGCCTTTACATGCTTCTTCCCTCCCAAAAGTCGCCAGCCAACTTAATAACATTCCTCTAACTCAAGTAGACATCACTTGCTCAACTTTAAACAATGAGAATGTTAAGTGTTAAAATATTCTCATTTCAGCATAATAAAGAAGGATTTGATGAACCAATTCCTCATCTACTCTACAAAGATTGCATCTATTCGTCTAAGTTTTATCCACTTCTTTTTGATTGATTTATAGTTAGAATTCTCCATTACACTGCTTCCCAAACAAATAATTCTGCTTTCATCATCACCCATGAGTTCCACACTACTTTTACTGGAAACGTTTTTGTAGGAAAGTATTGAAGGTTCTTATCAATTTGCCTTCCATACTCCTCTCCACCCAAATGCTTTTGCAGCTTCACTCAAAATCCTCAACAATTTTAATTCTCAATTATTAATCAGCAACAAGAAGCATATATTCCATTACCCTCCCTCACCTATCTCTACCCACATATCTCCATCTTTTAGTTGACTATGACAAACAATAACAGGAATGTGATGCTCAATGCTTTGTTTCTGCACCAATAATTCATCC
This sequence comes from Tetrastigma voinierianum, assembly GCA_016808115.1. Classification (NCBI taxonomy): domain Eukaryota; kingdom Viridiplantae; phylum Streptophyta; class Magnoliopsida; order Vitales; family Vitaceae; genus Tetrastigma; species Tetrastigma voinierianum. Next base: position 80,053 of record JAEQBH010009334.1, on the reverse strand, counting down.
AAAACTTCACTAGTCATTCATTCCCACCTTAAAATAAGTTCTGTTTTAACATTCTCCTTAAAGCTCTCATACCCCAACTCTCCCTTTGCTTCCCTAACATGCTTTCCTCCTAGCAATAAATATATCTATGGGCTCCATCTTTGAAATCCTAACCCACTTCCCAACAACATCTTGTTTAGAATGACTAAATCTCTTATGCCCAAACCACCCTTATTGTTCATCAAATGAGTTTTTTTTCCTTACTAGCTTCCCCTTCCTAAGGAAAATATCTTTGAATCTTCTTAAGAATCAAACACAATCTTTTTGGAATGAACGAAGGTGGTCATATAGTCTGTTGACAACCTAATTAGAGTAAATTAGATTAAAGCTAGCCTTTCCTTCTTTGGACATTAACTCTTTTACATTTCAAGCCACCTTCTGAAATGTCTCTCTTTTTCAATACTTTCCTTACTGCTCACAACTTAAAGGAAGCAGCAAGAAGTAGACCCAAATATGAAGTAGGAAGTTCCCCTTTCTGCATCCCAAGGGGTTTAAAAGTGGTGTGGGGGAGGGGTGGGTGGGGGCATAGGTGAATAATGTCCCCTCCCCATGAGGACTATCCTATTGGAATAAGCTCGCCTTTTGTCATCAGTTTTAACCACAAGACTACTTCAAACCACATAAGGGTCCAACTTAAATTTATCATTTGCTCCTCACAAGCATCACAGAAAATGAGGGTAAAACAAAAGGTCCATCTGTACCCCTCGGTCCTCCCCAGCTTGCCTTAAAACTAAAAATGAACCCCTTCTCCTCTTTGTCATCTCTTTTCAAAAAACTATTGTGTCCCATCACCAAAATAAATAGGTAGGAGAAAAAGAGGATCTCATTGTCTCAATTCTTTGAACTCTCTGAAACCAGTTGTTGAAATACGTCACTGAATCCAATCAATCCGTTTTATCTATGAGAACTGTTAAAAAGAATTTGCAATTGACCTAGTTCCATGCTTTTCTATATATAGCTTCCAGACCACACCTCTCCTCGAGGCTAGAGCCCTTTCGTATTGAATCTAGTGCCTCATTTTCAACAAGTACTACATCCAGCATTGTCCTCCACAAAAGCATTCTATGCATTGGATATCACCGTTCCAATAATTTTTTATCCTATTAGTCATAACTTGGGTTTAGAATTTGCACTAACAGCCCACCGAGTTAATGAGTGCAAGGTCTTTAAAATTATCTACTCCTTCCTTAAGAACTAAAAAACAGAACATAGAGTTTAAACTTCCAGTCAGACACCATGTCAGTGGAGTTCTCAACAAGAACCATCACCACATTCTTCATGAGGTTTCAATGAAACTGCCAAAAATCTGTGGAAACCATATCTATGTATTATCTTGTCAAAGCCTCATATATCACCTAGGAAAACAGGTCTCTTGATACACCTTGCTTGAAATGAATGATAAAATTAAAGCATGCGAATAAAAGTTATTCCATTCTTTCATGTATGATATATTTTCTTAAGAATTAAAAATTATAGAATTTATATTCAATAAAATAAAAATAGCAATACATTTACATTGTTTGATATAATAATATAAAAGATAAAAAAGACTAGATACTTAAAGATCTTTTAACTATTATTTATACATAATTTCAAATTCTTATAATTATTTTTAACTTTAATAATGTAAGTTACATATTTATATAATATTATTACCATTCAACCACTGATCCAACCATTGAACCATGACCCAATAGAATTTTCGTTCTGTTACCAATTCAGTTTTCAGAATGTTGGGTTTTTACGATATATATACTTCAGACTAAAGCTAAGATTCAAGAAGAGCAGTTCTGCAGAAATTCTTTGGAAGTCTTAAATTGAAAAACAATGAAAACAAAAAGTGTTTTCTCCAGACTCGTAATATGCCAGTACACTAATACAAGAAACTGGTGTTTTTGAAAGCAGGAAATTTACACTGAATGTTGAGCACCAGCTTGTTGCATCATCTGAGAATATATGTATTCATCCACCCTCTGCTTTGCCAAAGCTACCTGGTATGCCTCAAGAGATTAACCAAAACAAAAATGGGAAAGAAAAAAAGAGGTTTTGGCAACTGAATAACAAATAATCAGTCAACATCTACAATTTTGATGAACTATAAAATTTATGGCCAACTTTCAGCACAGGATTACTTCTGTCTTCTGAAATCTATTCCAATCCAACCAGAGTCCTAGTAAATTCTCAAGAATATTTTGTATTTTCAAATGTTTTCTTTTAGTGTAGAAGATGCAGCCGAACTTCATGCAATAGGACTTCAGTTTTGGACTATGAGCTCTCAACCTTAAAACACTTACAGCATGAGAGGAAGTAAATGGTTCCTTAACAAATTGGGTTTTTAAAAGAATGACAAATTATGTTCACCCAAATTTCCATTCAATTAGATCTCCTAGATGCCATTTTTCGCTTTCTTTTTTGGAGAAGTAACAGGCAGAACTTGATCCTCTCCCAAAGGAAAAGGTTACCCTGACATGAAACTCAATATTCTGTCCTATACTTTGAAAAGGGGCACGCATAACAAGAGCTAGCTAAGTAACTAAGAACCAGTGTCACAGATATTTATGAAAATGGATTTACCTGCTGAGCACTGCCACCAAATTGGATTTGCCTGTGGTTTTGTTCACCTTTCCCACCGAAAACCTGAAAAAACATAAAATCAAGGAACTTGAAATAACTGCCAGAAGAGTAATCTGCAGGGAAAAAAAGGACTTCAACATATGAACATTGCTCAATCTCTTCATCACAAAAATATCAGAGCATTTTTTCTGGAATATGTCATGATTCAGTTCTTAAACAAAAACAAAAACAAAAAAAGACCATACTTTTCTCGTGGGAAATTGTGATTAGTTTCTTAGAATTGAACAGTCCTGAGGCCAAATAGCCTAGTTCCAATACATTGGTTCCTCCCAAACAAATTCATTATTAGAGAAGGACAGACATTAGTGTGAATGTTTCTATAGTTCAGCCTTGCTGGAAATTTAGAGGGAGCAAGGATTCTAATTTATTTATGGGTAGTTTAATAAGGTTGCTAAGATTAAGTTCAGTCATTGCCTTACACTAGAAAATGCTAGCAATGCCACAAAATTTATGATAATAAAGTATGGTGTGTTTACAGAATATAAGCATGTTAAAACTTCAGGAGAAACAAATTACGATGAGCATATGCCTTCCCTTCTACAGCCCACTTAGCTTCTCTAAGAAACTTTTAATTAAGAACCAAGTCTTGGAATGAATTATGCCATGAGAAAAATAAGAATTAATATTTAAAATATTCTTGGGACGGATTATGCCTTGAGAAGAACACTGATTAATAGTTGAAACTCTTTAACAATTTGCTTCCCAACACTAAAGGTCTTTACTGAAAAACCCAAGTCATATTCCATGACATCCTAGGAAACAACACTTCAAGAAGAAACAATATGGACCACAAACATACAAACTAGGTAAACATTTTTTAATGGAAGGCAGAAGTAACAGCAACAAGAATTTGTAAGGATTTGTACAGCAGGCTATCCATAGTTCACTTAACCAAAATCCACATCAATATGGGAAGAACAAGCACTTATTAAAAGAAAAAATTCCTGCTAAAGAACATCTATTAGTAATAACACCAAAAAAATCTAATGGATCAAGTGAGGAAGGTGAGATTATTTTGTTGGGTTGTATAAATTTAAAAATGGATCCTGATAACAGATCAAAATTATCTAATAACGAGGTACGGTTATTATAATTTTTTTTGATAGATAAAAAGCAATATATTAACACAAAAAGAGCAGCAGAGTGCAAGGCAAACAGAGAGTACAAGAAGCTAGCAAGGCAAAAAGGCAAACTCACCACCCCCACATTTGGAGGCCAACCTCTCTCCATAAACCTATAAGGATGCAGTCTCATCACCTAGATACAAACTATCTCGACTCCATGGCTATAAACAAAAGAATTCCTTTAGGCCTCTCTATACAAATTAATTCCCTTCTTGAAAAGCCATAATGATTCTCTTCCATCCTAAGTGGTCTAGTTAATTGGATTGAACTCAGTTCAATTTTTTCAATTTCTAGAAGAACCTGCAGACTTGAACTCAATTGTGAGCATTTCTAACAGTTAATAAATTCTACATCTATGGTTCTTGTACAAGCCAAAGCAAAAAAAAGGAAATCAATTGTCTTATACAGGTTCAGAATCTCACCAGGCCATATCCACACATGGATGCTATGGCCTATACATTAAGTCAAAAAATTACCCCATACAAGGGGGTATTTTCAGCTCTGTGGCAGCAGAGAGAGAGAGTGAGGAGAGAGAGAGAGAGAGAGAGAGAGAGAGAGAGAGAGAGAGAGAGAGAGATTTTCTATTGCAGAAGGAGGGAAGGGTGGCGTTGGAGAGAAGTTAGAGTCTGTTGCAGAGAGGCTAATCCCAGGCAAGGGAGAAAGTTGGGAGAGTAGTTCAGCTGAAATGGGAGAAAGATTTTTAAAAAATTACTAAAAATATTTATTTTTAAAACTTATTTATTCAAAATAAAATAAAATAAAATTAATGAAATTTCTTTGCTGTTTTATTTAGAATGCATTTGATGTTATCTCTTTATATTTTTAAATATGATTTATAGTTATTTCTGCAATTTTCTAAAAACAAATTTAAATAAATATTACAAAAATAAATTTATATTTTGCCTTCTATATAATATTTTTTCAGAAAAAAAAGTTTTATATCTATTCCAATAAGATTTTATCAATATATGGATAATGTTTTTTTATATATTTTATTGATCTTTCAGTTCATGGATTATATATATATAGAGGTTTTTAACGAGGGGGTGTCCCCGGCCAGCAAGACCTCGACTAACCCCCGCTAATACCCTACTAACCACTTGACACTGTAAAGACGCAAGGAATTCCTCGCAGTGGCCTAGAAGCTCGAAACTGACCCTGCCTCTGGAAAAGTTCAGACCCACCCATCCGAGCTACCTCCTTGGGTTATATATATTTTTTAATATTTTTAAAAATTTTGGAGTTCTTAATGTAACATATTTCACATAAGGTTTGATATCGATTTGAGATACATAAACCAATATGCCATAGGACTAGTCATGCCAATGACTCATTCTTACAATCTTAAACTGGTATGTCTAACAGGCTTAAATCTTTCAGTATTTTTCAATGAGCAAGGATCAAGCATAGCTTCCCATACATTTCAGTTAGTAAAGAAGCTTCCCTTGGGTCCATCATACAATTGGACTTGAAAGATCATTATGATGTGATCACTCCACTAGTCACCACTAATGATCTGACCGCTCAAGCCTTCAAAAGATCTCCTGACCTCAGGAAGAAACACTGTCATCCTGACCCCATCAGTCATGTATCTTTTCATAAGGCAAGGAAGCCGCAATGCCAGCTAAATATCATTGCGTAATAATTTTTTTGATAGCTAAATAAATTCATTAAACACAAAAAGGGAGCCAAAAGGTCCCACAGGCACGGCCAGAGTATACAAGGGAACCTCAAGGCCTGTACAAAGCAAGGTGGACAAAAACTGAATCTTCATTGTGTGGCAGAGTCTATAAATTCTGTATTACCTGACTTCACGTCTGACCTCGCTTTTGATCCTTGATATGTTGGAACCACATCGGCCGATCAACCCACCAACCAATGTCTCCGGAATCATCATGTTGAAAGTCATATAATCAGCTGCAAGATTGGTTGTCCTAAAGATGATGTGGTTATGAGACAAAAATATTAAGATTGATACAGTTGCAAAATGCAGCAGTTGGAAACTACAGTTGTTTTGAACAGAAAAAATTGACGAACCTGAAGCTGGGTCCAAGTACTGGTGACTTGTTCGAATTGTGTTAGGATTGTAAATTGGGCTGATGGAAATCACTTGTTTAGGTGGGTTTTCCCTACAAAAATATTGAATTGACTTATTTATTAGGATCTAGAAAATCATGCAGAAAACAAAGGGGAACCAAGGGCAGTGAATGAAAATTGAAAGCAAACCTTAGCAGACAACCAATCTCCTCCAGAGCCTTCAGTACAGCAGGCACATCACCAGAGATCTAGTACAACATGAATGCTGAACATAACTCAACAAAAGAAAGACGAAAAAAGGGACATCCTAAGCATTGCTTAAAAGAACAATTTATTGAAAATCCCCCAAAAAAGGGTTGAACATGAAGAACTATGACATAACAGTAGGCTCAAAAACTCTTGTTAACAATTATTCACTATACCTATCACAGAAAAAAAACCAGTTAACTTAAAACCACAGCTCAATGTAGCAATTACAAAGCAAATGAGCCTACCTGTACCATGCGATCAGAGTCATGAGCAGATGCACACAAAGGCAACTGATTTTGAGGTAGAATTGTAATTGTGGCACCAGAAGAATTCCTCAGTTTTTCAATGTTTTGTCCAGACATCCCTATCAAACAACCTGCTTGAGACCCAGCAATCAGAAGCCTTATTGCATTGGCTACCACATGTCCAACACCAACTTTTAATGCATCTGTATTGCCATCATCTTCCTGTATGGAAACAAACAAACCATTCATTTAATAACTGTAACATATGAATCAATCATTCAACATCATTTTTGTCTTGCTTTCTAACAAGTTAAAAGATCCAAAACCCTTGGTTGGTTAGAAGCATAAACATTTAGAAAATCATATCATGTATATTATACAACAAAATATGAGATGCAGCTGTGATTATAGATAGCAATATAACTTCCAAATACTGTAATTCATCCTCCTTCATATGTCACTATTTCTGTAATCATGGCTTGGTAAACCATTCTAGAGAGACATTGGGGCTAATTATAAATACATCTTCTTTTCTTTTTCTTTTTCCTGTCTTATTCTTTTGATAGCTCACCTATTCTCTAGGCATGCATATAGCTGGAACATGGCTGTTTCCATTTATTTCTTTATTATTATTATTTTTTTTTTTTTTTGATAAGTACTATTATTATTATTAATACATATTATCGTTATGATCAATAATTTTCAGTATTTTTATTTTGTTAAGATTGAAGAAGTTAAAACACATCTCATATCCATTCTTAGGGGATTTGAGTATTTATATCAGTACATGGGATCCAACTTCAACCTCAAGATATGTCATGTTCTTGTGCTCACAGAAGTGCAGTGCTAACAAAATAAATATTAATCATTTTTCCTTAAATCTAAGAAATCTTCTCCCAAATATGGATCCATGGAGGAAGTGATAAATTTGACAGCAGCTGACCACAAGCAGATCTGCTGGAGATGGCAAGAATTCCTTCAAACGAGGCTAATTTGTGTGTATGTGTGTGTTTGGACAGGTAGATCTTTTATTTTGTCGCACAAGGACTTGAGCCTCAAACCTTCCACAACCCTATCACAATTCATTACCACTTGAGCCAAGAATCAATAGCAAAGACAGGTAAATTCTTTATTTTGTCCCACAAGAACTTTTTTTTTTTTTTTTTTTATCAGTAAAAAGCAAGTAATATAAAAAGGAAACTTCCAAAGAGTACACAGGAAGTGGACAAAAGGAAGCCAAACACACAGAAGACAAGAAAGAAACCCAAAAACTACCTACACCCCAAACCATGTGAGAAAATCTAGAAACAGTAGCCTTAGGAAGGTCATTGCCAAACAGGGTCAGCCCAACCCACAAATTGGAAACAAATAATTTTAATCCTTCTTGGCCGAGGTGACCTTTGTTCCTCTCGAACGCCACTCGTTTCTAGCACACGTAGAGTCCAAAACAACACATGGGTGCCGCTTATCCAAATTTTTTCCGCTTTCTTCCCACAAAATGACACCTTGCCAGCTGGTAAGGGTGTGAATGACCGAGCGTGGAAACACCCAACTAACCCCACCAATTGACAAAAGCAAGTCCCACAACATTTTAGCACTTCTGCAGTGGATCAGTAAATGGTCTATGGTCTCCTCCTCCTCCTCACACAGAAAGCATCTGTCTGCAAAAGCCATTCCACAACGTTTGAGATTATCCAACGTGAGCACTTTGCCCCATGCAGCTTCCCAAGTAAAGATGCCAATTTTTATAATGATCAATCCAAATCTAATGATGGGGAAATCAAAGGCTGAGATATCGTGAATCTTTATACATGGCCTTAATCGAGAAACTTGCCTTAACTTCCTTCAATAAGAGCATATTCACCTGTCAAATCTAAAAATTTTGGTCATGGAGAATTTGTAGAAATTCGACATCTCTTTTAATCTCCCAATCATTGAGAGATCTTAGAAGGCTTGACACTCAAGATCTCAAATTCCCCATCGCGCTTCCTCCTGCATGTCCGCGACTCTAGCCCCTTGCTCGTGAGCCAAATTATAAAGGAGGAGAACGAGCACACAAAGCCTCCCACCGCAGACTCACATCTTTCCAGAAATTGATCCTTCTTCCATCCCCAAGGGCGAAGGCCGAGTTCTGGAAAAAACCGGGCCACTCTTTCCTGATCTCCTTCCACAAACTAGTTCCATATCCACCTCTGAGTATGCCAGCCTCCAGATGATTCGCCAAATTTACAACGAATGACCCTCCTCCAAAGCGAATTCCTATCATTGGCAAACCTCCAGCTCCATTTGCTTAGCAGAGCCTTATTCATGTTAGAGAAGCTCTTAATCCCGATGCCTCCTTTCCGCTTATCAGTGCACACTGTGGCCCATTTAACCAAAGAAATTTTCTTATCATGATCGCCCTCCCCAGAGAAACCGCTTTTGAATCCTTTCCAACTGCACCCACTTCGAGGCTACTAAAGAGAGAGATAATAAATTAGTAGGTCGATTACAGTCGCGGATGAGCGTAGCTCGTCCTCCCTTAGAAATATACTGGATCTTCCAAGATGCTAGCCTCTTTCGGAATCTCTCTTCGATCGAGTCCCACACTCCAAGAGCCTTATGTTTGGCGCCAAGGGAAGTCCTGTGCATGTGAAATGAGGATCTAACTTAATCCCAACTCGTGAAGCCAACTCCCTCCACATCATCCATCGCCCCAATTGGTACATTTTGCTCTGCTTGCTAAGCACTCAAACCCGACAACGCCCAAACCACATCAAAATCCAGCTAGATACTTTATCTCGTCGATGGGCTGGGGCCTCCGCAAAAATCGCTATCGTCTACGAGAGAGAAGTTCGTGAGAAATTACCATATCCTCCCCTCTCCCAACTGCAATCCTGCTTCCAGCAAAAAAATTCCACCGCACGGTTTATTAAACAGCTGAGAAATTCCATTCCTATTACAAATAGATATGGAGAAAGGGGGTCGCCCTGTCTCAACCCCTTAGAGCTTGGGAAGAAACCAGCTGGGGAACCGTTGAAGAGAACCGAGAAGGAGGCTGTGGAAATGCACCATTTTATCCAAATTTCATCCACTACGCCTAAACCCATCCTATTCATGACCTGGTATAGGAACTCCCAACTGATACTGTCGTATGCCTTCTCAATATCGAGCTTACAGACCATTCCTTGTTCCTTTCTTCTCATGGTTGAGTCCACTACTTCATTAGCAATCAGCACTGCATCAAGAATCTGTCGACCCTTAACAAAAGCGTTTTGAGACTTAGAAATCACCTTATCCAAGACCCTCTTAATTCTGTTGGCTAGAACTTTAGACTGAATCTTATATAATCCTCCCACAAGGCCGACAATTTTAAATCCTTGAAGTCCCTACCATTGTTTCTGGTGACCAACACTAAAACGCCATTCATTCTTGACAACCAAGACTCGATCATGAAACTCCCCAAGAACCTATGACCTCCTTCTTCACGTAATCCCAGTCGGGAAGATCCGTAAAGCTATCGAAACTGTCCGGGCCCGGGCCTCATCACTATTAAGCCGTAAAATAAGAATACCCAAATTTCTTCCTCGCAGAAACTTTCCTCCACCCGCAGCCTTCTTCCGCCCGATCTCATTGATTTCCACCGAAGTGGACTCCATCCGCCCGTGAGCCGACAACAAATTCCGGGAAGGTCGCTTCACTAAACCATCTTTTATCTCACCTCTTTCAGCTTTCTACCGTTGATGTCAATAATACTTTAATGTAATTCTTCTCCCCTGTATGCGTTAGCCGTCCTATGGAAGAACCCCTGTCTTATCTCCTTCCTTTACTACGTCTCTCTTGATTTTTGTCTCCCAGAGATCTCCTCCGCGAAATCTAATTCCTCTTGAAGCCGGCTCTCGCAATAACACGACCCTCGGCTTCCTCAAGGTTAAGTTCCCTTTCCTTCTCAAGATCATCCCAATAAGACATCCTACGCAGAGCATCCTTCTTGTTAGTATCTACTTTGCCAAACACTGCTCTAAATCTCAAGACACCTCGTGTGGCATTTAGCTTTGCTGAGAGAATGAAACTCAGAAGATCCATGAAACTCGAAAGTTTTGCCACCACCCTTCAATGCTCTTGAATCCAAAGATATTTCAACCACATCAACTCAAAAACTAAAGGTGAAGGGCCCGTTTCGACTCCATTGCTATCTAATGATGGGGCAAAGGATCGAGACCGGCCTAGGAAGGCGCCAGATCACTGCAGCAAAGGGCTTTCCTAACCTGGGCTGAGACTACAAATCGCCTAAAAGGGACTTTGATCTACTATCGAGGCCACCCGCTGTGGCGGCTCCACTGCGGAGGTCTCGCCCCAGTCATTCAGATGTAAGTAAATCTTCTCATGGAATTGTCAATCCTACCCCCTTTAGATCTTTCTTCAGGATAGAGAATCGCGTTGAAGTCACCGCCCACGCACTGTTCTCCTACATAATCTTTAATCGAGCCAAGCTCCTCCCAAAAAATTTCTCTGAGATTCTTCTCTCAACCGGCCATACACCCTCGTAAAGGTCTACTAAACCCATCTTCACTTCATTTTGAATGTACATGAGACTCGAAAAACTACCAACCATTGAGTCCACCATGCCGATGGCTCTTTTATCCCAAAAAATGTATGATGCCAAATCTCGTCTTAACTCCTCAAAGATTCAGTGGCACCCACTCGTGAAACTACCCACCCCGAGATCGCGCACTACATCACATCATTCATCTCTCGAACCTTAGTTTCAAGACATACCAAGTCTACCGTTTGTTCGACTCAAGTTCTTTGATAATTTTCTTCTCTTTTATCCGAACTATCTACACCTCTTACTACCCAAGATAGAATTCTTATCTTCATTATAACTTTATCTCGTGGATTCCTTTATCCCTCCCACCTTTGTGGTTTGTCCGTCTCGCTAGTACCTAATGGTGCTCTTCGGCCTTTTGCACTCCCATTCACTTTTGTCACCGCTATATTCCCTTTCTCCTCGCTACTTTTTAAGAGAAGCCACTAAATTCCCTGCTAATAATTCCAAAATCTCCTTCTCAAACCCCTCGTTGGAAATCCTAGAAATTACCGACTTAGCCAAGCTTACTACTTCTTTCCCCAGCCTATCATTTCTGGGCCTCCTCGTAAAATCGTGTCAGGCCCCTTCCACTTTCTACCATCCCGCCTCCCGCCACCTCCATCCGTCGTAATCCCACTGGGCCGCCACCCTACCCCATGCCCTATCCTCTTCTGCCTCCTTTCTCGTTAGTTCTAGATCTTCATACCCAGAGGTACCCCCCGGACCTGAAAAACCCCCTGGCAGCAAGGGGCGGCCAAAAACAGAGAAACGGGAAGAGGGAGACTGGTCGTTAAAGTTATCTACATACCTTTCCATATTAACACAGTCGTCATCCTGAGGTAGATCCTCTCTTATCTCACCTTCTTCCTAACTGAGTTCTTTATTCCTTTCCTCGGCGATGTTTGATTCACTAGAAATAGAGGCTTCGCCTTCAAAAGGCATAGTAAGCCTTAGAACTGGGTCTTGCTTCAGCCCATACTCCTCTTCCACGAACTCTACCTCAAAGCCCTTATGACTGTTCGACCCATTTGAGGTGGGCCTGATCGGCTTCCACAACCTTATCTCAATCCCTTACTAATTAAGCCAAGTATCAAGAGCATTCTTAAATGGGTTGATTTGTTAGGCCCAAGGAACAAAATATCTATGAATTACGGATATATTTCCAGATTTCTGATTTTACTAAAATATCGAAAAATATCTCTTAATGCAAAATTTAACAAAAAAATACTTTAAAATTCATGGAAATACTTTGTTGAACTATAAAAATATTAAAATACAAATATACACTTGTTGAAGATGATATTCATTATAATTTATCGAGAAATTACAGCACAATAGTCATCTAACATTAAATTTCTAAATTTCTAACTAAATAAATAATATAATTAATTAACTAAAAATTATATTATCAAATTATAAAACTAAAATAAAACTATAGTATAAAAATATAGATTATAGTATAAAATGTTTCAAACATTATATAACTAAAATAAGAGATTATAGTAAATAACTAAGTTTGAAAGATTATATAACTAAAATAACTATTATTCAAATAAATAATATAATTAATTAACTAAAAATTATATTATCAAATTATAAAACTAAAATAAAACTATAGTATAAAATATATATTATAAACTACTTCAATACCAAAATAAAACTAAAATAAAATATGCATAAAAACAAAATTAATGAACAAAGAAACATACCTTAATTCCCCAAAGATCTTCCATAAAAATTAGATAAAGAACAAAGGAAAAATTATTTGAGAGGAAATGGGTTTTGATACGGATGGATGAGGGACTGTAATGAAAGTAAAATATGATTTTAGGGGTATTTATAGAATTTTTTCGAGTCAAATAGCTATTGATTGTCAAAACCGCTGTGATTTATTTCTAACCGTTGATTTGATTTTGATTCAAATCGACCGTTGAATCATCATATATCCGTTAGAAATCATTCTAGACCGTTAGATCAAGCTTCGCATTTAAAATCAACCATTGATCACAAAATAGTCGTGGATTCTTCAAAAAAGGCGGACGAAATATGGACTGTTGGATCAAAAACAGGAAACAATTGAAGGTCGGGCACTCTTCTCCCGAAAATCGCCGATTTATCACCGATTTTTTCACTGATCTACGATAAATCGCCAACTTTTCCTCCCGAACGCGCCTCCTCCTAGGCGCGTGTCGAGACACACCTAAAAATCGATTTTGTCTCTGTTAAAGCTACATAACAAGTATTGTTATATCTTATTATGTTTGTGGACTTATGAACTGATCAAGAGATGTCTATGTATCGCAAAAAACAAAGTTTTAAACTCCAAAATGCAAGTGTGAGACCGAATCCAGAATAAAGCTCGAGACATTGATTTTTTAATATTAATATAAAAATATAATAAATGTATAAAAGAAATAAAAGAATTGGAAATAAATTACGTAATCATTTTTGAACAAAAAGTTCAATTCTAAAACTTTCAAAATCAAGTATTAGCATAGCTAATCATTAATAATTCAATAAAAAGAACTCAACTATGCATATAATTTTACAATTTTTCTTTAGACAAAAAAAGAGCATGAAATGTAAGAAAGTGGAAAAGTGAAGGTAAATGTAGGCAGCAGTCACATGTCAAACTAAAAACAATAAAAAAAACCCAACAAAACAAAAATATCTTAGCTTTGCCCGAAAATGAAACAGAAAAAAAATATGGAAAAAGAAAAAAAAAACTGGTCTTCGTGGAGAAGTTATGGGGTGAAAAAAAAGGAGACAGGAAAAAGCTAGCAAGCGTATCTGAGTTCTAGAAGGCACTGGCTGCCGAGACAAGACAGATGAGGAGCTTCCATAGGGCAAGGATACTATCAGAGTGAGAAGTAATGATCATGAAATAGTTAGTGTTTTCCATCAAATTTCTTCTCTATTCTCAGTCCTTTTTTTTTTTTTTTGGATAAGTAATTGTATTAAAAAGGGGCACCAAAAAGGGTAATTCAAATAAAAAAAAAACCTCACCCCCTTACAAGAGAAACCAAAAAATGCAAAACGCCTCAAAAAACTAAGCACCCACCCAATCAATGAAATGAACAAGGGTCATAGGTCCCTCCACTATTGACACCTTAGTCTCTAACCAAAAAAGATGTACAAAAAGAGACTTTAGCCTTTGTATAGACAAAACCTCATCTCTAAAAACAATGCCATTTCTGGTCTTCCAAACTGTCCAAAAAATGCACAAAGGGGCATTCCAAACTCCCTGCTTCTCTATTCTCAGTTTTCACACCTTCTATTTGGGATTGCCGAGATAAAATGTTCATTTTTTCTTTAAACATGGTCACCTAATAAACAAAGACTGACATAAGTGTGAGCCTCAATCTAGAGGCATAAAAGGCACAGCCAGAGTGTGCCTTTGTTCCTAGCTGCTTTCGTTTCTGAACTTCAGATTTTTCTTGAAAGCCTTGAGGTGTTTTTGCTACGGATTGCCCTAAATGGTGCTTGAAAAAGCCTTTGAAAAGTTTGGTAAAAATTTTGAACGGCACTGACAGAAATGTTTCTGCTCCAGAGATGTCCATATTTTGTAACCCTCCATGCCAACAACCATGCTAGTAAGATTGACTTAGCTTAAAAATGCATAGCAAGAATTAAAACTATACATGAAAAACAAAGACATGAAAGAGAAACTCTGGGGTTTCCCATTATACAAAAAGGGCTGCTGATAAAAATTATCAATCATACGCACGCTGAGTCCCTTGCCAAGTCAAATGATCACCCCACAAAGAATCACATCACCTTCAGGATTAAACTGGCTATTTGCTGGAGTGCGTTCTCTGCATCTGAAATCACATTTTCACCGTCTTTAGAACTTATTATGATCACACGCTCTTCATGACGCTGCAAAATATAAGAACATGATGTAAATACCATTATAATTAAGCATATAAAGGGTACAGCTATGTCACCAAATTGTTTTAAAAAGAATTGGAAAAAAAATGACAACAGAGAAGTAACTAGCTCGAACACAACTAGATGGACAGTGACCAAATAAAGGGCCATGCATTCAATTTAAATTAGCACAATAACAAAGAAAATGTGAGCTACGATCCAAGTATAACCAAAGTAAAGAAATATCCAAACGTGCAAGTTTTAAACTTTTTCTTCAAAAATTTCCCAGCAACAAGTCGGGCAACCAATACCATGAGTTTCACTTTGTTCTGAGTGGCCAAAAACTCACCTTTATTAATCAAATGGTTTTAGTATTTAAAAAAATAAAAATAAAAATCTTCCGGAAATTTTTCCTTTCCCACATTTTTCTCTCAACCAAACAGTGTCAAACCGTATAAACAAAAAAGAAAAGGTCTAGTCTAAGAATAAAATTTTTAACCTTTTTCGTTGCCTCAATGTTACCTCATATAAATACTATCACATAGTCATACCATACAGCTACGCCAAGGTTCAAAGCAGTATTATGGCGTTCAACATGGGAGTAAGGTCGGGAAATAATTAGCATCATTTTCCTTTCATCGCATTTTCTAAGCAACCAAACAGAGACTAACCAAAACACAGAAACCTCAGTTGAATAAACCCAACAGCAATAGCATCATGATCTTAATAGTGGTTTAGTTTCTTCTCGAATCTTCGACTGAGATCCCTCTTTACCGATACCTCCTGATCTGTCTTTCGAAGGAACCGCAATCCGGAACAACACATCCTGGCTCTTGGCCCGCCGCTTTGGCGAGCGATAATCATCTGGTACTTCTCCAGTTGCCAAAGAGCTGACGCCGCCGTCGTCGAAGGGGCGCTTCATCGGATTAGGCTCATATGTAGCTAGGGTTTTGGAGTGCGGGAAAGGGGTAGTTTTGGGAACATCGCCTTCTTGTGCCATCGAAGTCAGGGAAGAGAGCCCAGGAAGAAAGAAATGCAGACGCGATCATACGCCCTGTGAGAAACTGAAATCCACAAGGGTTTTCTTCTTTTTTGAAGTAATTGATATTACTGTTTTACCCTTTGTTCTCCTTCATATTCACTGGAAATGAAGCTCAGGGAGTGGAGAGTTAAAACTACGAATTTTTTCAAAAAAAAAAAAAAAGTAAAGTTAAGACTATGAATTATGATTTAGATGCATCGAGTAGTCGTACGAATCAAATTGCATAGTAATAATATTTTATTTGGTTTCTAAAGCAATTTCAGAAATTGTCCACCATGTTTGGCTCAATCCTAGGTATAAGAAATTTACATTATGAAGAGAGATCTTAGGTTTCTAAGGATAATTTATTACTTTAAAATTAAAATATATTAAAAAAAATTTACATTCAAGTTTAAAAAAATAAAAACTAAGCCACGCTGAGCAAAAACGCTCAACGCTTTATAAGATAAGGACATAAAAAGAGGCGCTTATGCTTCTAAGCTCATAATAAAACAATTTACTACATCATAATTAAAGTAAGCTTAAATTTTCAAAAAAAAATTTTATAGTAATTTGCCGTAAATATATTAATATGTTTGGTTATAGAATATATATATATATATATATATATATATATATATATATATATATATATATATATATATATATATTTATATGTAATCTTCTT
This sequence comes from Tetrastigma voinierianum, assembly GCA_016808115.1. Taxonomy (NCBI): domain Eukaryota; kingdom Viridiplantae; phylum Streptophyta; class Magnoliopsida; order Vitales; family Vitaceae; genus Tetrastigma; species Tetrastigma voinierianum. Next base: position 63,576 of record JAEQBH010009334.1, on the reverse strand, counting down.
TTTTTTAATCAAGAGGGAGGGGGACCCCAAACAATATCACATAGCAATCCTTCTACTCACTGCACATCCGAGATTGTCTTCTTAGAATAGGGTGGTCACTTCTTGAGGTGGATTTTGCTAGCTCTCCAACACACCCTGTGGTTGTAAGTTCAATGCTCATTTTGCCATTGCATTAGCCACAACATTCCCTTCTCTATGAACATGTTGAATGATGACCACCTATTGTTTTTCCATCTAGTCTAGTCTTTACACTCCTTAATGAGGGTTGCAAAAATGGTATTAACCTCCTCTACCCCACGCGGCCAACTTACCACTACAAGGTAGTTCGTCTCAACCTAAATTTGTTTCCGTCCAGTTTCCCATGCCATCCTCATCCCATGAATGAGGCCCACAGTTCCGACTCCTCAACTGAGCAGAGCCCCAATTTTAGAGAGTAACCATGCATCCATCTAATCGTACTGCCCTTAGACCCCGTTACTTTGAAAATAAAGCAATCCCAATACTCCAAGTAGATGTGGGATTTGCTCCATCCTTTTCTCTATAAGCTGAGAATCACCATCTTCTCTTAATCACAACCTCTCCTCCACTCTACGCGCTATTCAGAGCATTGCCCAATCGTTTTATTTACTTTTTGCCTCAATTTCTGTGAAATCGATTTCGCTGGCCTTAAGTCAGATTTTCTCTTTCATTAACGAGTTGTTTGGCCGACGCCCGAGACGTAGGGCTACGAACTCATTAATTTCCCAAAGGTTTTATTTGGTATTATTTTCCGCTTAAATTATTATTATTTTGTATCGTTGTTTTATCGATATTTCACGAAAGTTACTATTCACATGAATAGTAATATTTGTTAATTTGGGGAAAACTAACCCGGATTTTCCCAACAATTGGTATCAGAGCCAAGGTTCCGCTGAGTATGCTTCAGGGTCGTAATGTTATCTCGATCTCTTCCACATCATAAAAGGTTCCTTCTTGGGCTTTTAGCATTTTCGCTCTATAGTTTCGAGCATACACAGACTGCAGCCATATCTCGATCTTCCACACGTAAAAGATTCTATTTGGTGATATCGACATTCCGCAAGGATGTTTATTTGTTGTAGAAATGCTCGAATTTGAATCCAAATAAGACCATCAACCTCTACACCGAAAGGATTTTCTCACTCCAAGATCAATGGTGACTAATACCAAATTTGATGGAGAATTTAATGGCACCAATAACTCTGCATGTGGCAAAGCAGGGGAGGTGTGGATGTTCTTTCCAACAGGAGCTTGATGTTGTACTAGAAGAAAAGGCATAAGAAGATGTCGATGAGAAAGATCAGCAAGAATCAATCGCTATACATGTGGTACGATTCGACCAGGCCTCCAAGGAGTCAATATCCGCTTACGAGACGCCCCAAGCAAAAGTCGTGAGCGAGACGGAAGATGTCTACGAAGAAGCATAATGCAGAACAAGCTCTATACGAACTTAAGTCGTACCGCCCAAGATAAACCACGACTAATTGATGAATGATCAATACATCACCGCATTTGATTCATTAGTAACCATTTATCAATCTGAAGGAGAAAGTAAGATGTTGATAAGGCTTTGATATTGTTAGCTTCCCTTCCTGATGAATATAAACATCTTATTGTTAGTATGTTAACTAGGAAGGAAACAATAACCTTTAAAGAAGTAAATACTACTCTATATTCTAATGAGATCATAAAAAAAGATAAATTAGAACAAGGAGCTCAGCTGGTGAAGCCCAAACTGTTCGAGGTCGTAATCAAAGCTGAAAACCAGGGAGAAGGGGAAGCATCTTTACCAAAAGGCAAACTTGCAAAGATGAATGTGCCTCACAAGAAAAGGGCATTGAAGAAAGACTGTCGTATCTGCCATGTGTGGTCAAGGATGATAAGTCGATTTTTCATCGAGCCAGGTGTCATCGCTGACTAAGATCGATGAATGGTCAGGTGATTCACCGCTCATTCCATATGTGTTTCAGCGAGTTGGTCTTCAACTCTTACGTAATCCTGATGGTGGTGTTACTTATCCGCGACAATCAACCTTGCAAGATAGCTGTGATCTGCCTCAACTCAATTCAAGAATCATGATGGGTCGAATTAGAGGCCGATAGATGTTCCTAGACATTCAAGCTTGAAAAAGAATCTCATTTCTTTTTGGGAACCTGAGTCAAAAGGTTTCACTATCATCTCCGTAGGAATGGACTCGAAAGTTGTTTCAGGAGCACTCGTGGGTGATGAAAGGTATCAGAGAAAAAACATGTACCTTATCAAGGCAAAGCATAAAGAATAGGGACAAGCAGTTAGCAGGTGATCGTAGGCAAACAAAGTAGTCGATGTCCAGTTATGGCATATGACTTAGACATGCTAGAGAGAAATCTTGCAAACGCCAAGGCGTAAGGATTATTGAAAGGTGCAAAGACTTGCAAGTTGGATTTTTGAGAGCAATGTGTTCTGGGAAAGCAAAAGAGGGTGAAGTTCGGCACCGCAATCCATAATACTGAAGGTATATTGGATTATATTCACACAGACGTATGGGGACCAACCAAGACTCCGCTTCCTCGGGAGGTAAACATTACTACATTTTGGCTGATGACTTTTCGTAAGAGTTCGTGTATACGCCGAAATCCAAAGATGAGGTGTTTGAAACATTTCAGATGGGAAGAAAATTATGGAGAACCGATTGTGAGGAAGATTAAAGTATCCGACCGACAATGGTACCGACATCGAATGATCACTTATTTCAGAAGAAAGAAGGCATCTCTAAGACTTTACGCTTAGAGATACAACCGTGATCGTAATGGGGTGGCAGAACGCATGAATCGAACCTCGCTGTGAGAAAGTCTTACGTCATTCAATGTCGGGTTTGTGCAAATTTCGAGGTTGTTGGCGGTATGCAAGTCATCTCATTAACCGTCTACCATCACCGCACTAAATGGCAAAACACCCTCGAGGTATGGTCCGGGAAAACCTATAAATGATTATGATACTTTGCTATGTATTCAATTCCACCGTCATTATCATGTAAAGGACCTAAGTTTGATCCAAGGCTAAAAGGCATTGTTTACGGAGTTACCCCTGGGTCAAGGGATACCGACTATTATGCGCCCATCTTCAAGAAAATTATTTCTAGCGGTGGATGTTACTGGATGAATCTCGCCATGTCAGTTAAGGTAATAACATATAGAAAGTGTCGAGAACACTTTTCAGCCTGTAGGAAGACTCGCGCAGTAGAGGGTACCTTTAAAATGTGTGGAGGGTACTCAGAAACTGGTGGAGTTTCAGACGACTTCAGCTAAACCAGTTGAAGACCAGCAGACAGATCATGAAGCAGATGTTGGAGAGGAAGAGGTTTCAAACGAAGAACCTCAATGAAGAACATTATTTCTACCACCGCTAATGTGAGGCCAAGAAGAGAGATTAGAAGCTCGCCTGGTCAAGATGGTGGCTTATGCATCAAAGTGGTAGAAGAAGGTATACTTTGACTTTTCTTGGAAGCAAATAGTAGTTCGGATAAAGAAAAGTGGAAGAAAGCCATGGATGAAGAAATGCACCTCAGAAGAATCGCACTGAAGCCGGGCTAGACTACCAAAGGAAAGAAGGAAATGGGTCATGAGAACAAGATACGCCAGAAAAGAAGGATTTCCAAGAATGATCGTTCACTACAAGGCAAGACCGGTAGCGCTAAAGGCTATGCTCAAAAGAGGAATTGACTAAAATGAGGTATTTTCTCCTACAGGAAACATTCCTCCACACGATTTTGTTATCCTTGCAAGCAAGACACTTAATATGGAAACTAGTTCAAATGGATGAAGACAAAGATTCTTACATGGTGATTTGGAGGAGGAAATCTATATAACTCAGCCAGATGGTTTCAAAGTTGCTAGAAAAGAAAATTGGGTTTGTAAATTGAACAAATCGTTATATTGTTTAAAGCAATCGCCAAGGCAGTGGTATAAGCGATTTGATCAGTTCATGATAGGCCAGAACTACACCAAAAGCAATTTTGATCACTGTGTGTATTTCCACAAGCTATAGGATGGATGTTTCATATACCTTCTCAGATGTTGATGACATGTTGATAAGATCAAGGAATCAAGGGAGATATGATATCAAGGCTCCACCGAGCAAGGAGTTCGAAACGGTTGATCCAAAGGCTCAAGAAGACCCTGCATGGAAATAGCGAGAGACATTACGAGGGCACACTTTGTTTAACTCCTGCATGTGATTTGAAGAAGGTAATACAACGCTTTGGTATGTCCGGGAAGCACCAAACCCGTAAGTACCCACTCGCTCTCCCCATTTCAAGCTTGCTTCACGTCCAAAGACGTAAGGTGAACGAATATATGTCAAAGGTTCCTTATTCAAATGCAAGGTAGCTTGATGTATGCTATGGTGTGTACAAGGCCTGACATTTCACATGCAATTGGGACTGTGAGCAGGTACATGCATAATCCTGGAAAAGAACATCGCGCGTTTAAACGGATTCTAAGGTACATCTTAAAACCTTAGATTTTGGTTTAATATTTGCTAGCTGATGATATGGTCAATAAAGATACTGATATCGCGATTCAGATATAGCCGGGTGATGTTGATAAACGAGATCAACTATCGTTATGTGTTTACTCGCAAACTACCGCTAGTCGAAGCCCACTTTACAAATAACACACTGTCGCCATCGAGGCAGAGTATATGGCGATCATCAAGCGCTTATGAAGCAATATGGCTACAAGGGTTGCTTTGGCTGTGATTCGGGGTGTCGGGTCGAAACAAAGTTACAAAGTGTTTTGTACGCTTCAGAGTGCGGCCCATTTAGCTAAGAACCAAGTTTATCATGCACCCGACGGCTATTAATACGTGAGGTATCATTTTCATAAGGAAATCATCAAGAAGGTGGAGTCTTAGTTCGTAAGATCAAGATCATGATAATCCTGTATATGTTGACTAAGGTGGTGAGCAACGAATGTTCAATCATTGTTTAGACTCAACAACATTGCAAAAGTTTGATTGTGTCGTTGAGCGATTCGAGGCGTTGCGCTAAGAAGAGAAGTTCGAGACGGATTCGCATATTTACTGGCAAGGGGTGATTTGTCGCTTTGAGGCCGAAGCAATCCCACATCGGTTAGATGGGATTCATTCCATCCTTTTCTCTCCTATAAAAGGAGAATCCCCCTCTTCTCTTAATCACCTCTCCCTCCACTTAAGGCTATTTGTAGTATTGCCCAATTGTTTCGTAGATTATTTCTTTGGCCTCACCTCTTAGGAAACTGATCAGGGTCTTAAGCTCAGATTTTCTTCATTAGTGGAGTTGTTCGCTGACGCCCGAGGACGTAGGCTATTGCCGAACCTCGTTAATTTCTGGTGTTCTTTATTTGGTATTATTTTCTGCTTTAGCTGTCATTATTTTGTATCAGTGTTTTGCCGAGTATTTCCGCTGAAAGTTACTATTCACATGAATAGTAACATTTGTTAATTTGGGGAAAACTAACCCGGATTTTCCCAACACTCCCCCTGCCCTATCCATCATCGTTTCTCCTTGTATGCGGTTATCCGTATTTAACTTTATCCATTATTTCGAGGGTCTATTTCATTCCACCCAAACAAGCCGTGGTATGTCATATCTTCCCAAGACTACTGCTTCATTAGAAAAGGTCACAGAGTTTCCAGAATTTATTCCTCACCATACTCCGCCTCTTCCCTCTCCACACTGCTCTCTTGTCAAGTAAAGATTAATTTTGCTTTCCGCTTCATGTTCACCGCTTATGGAAATCTTTCCTCCATGGTCCTTTATCCCTTTCGAGACTTAACTTTTGGCTTCCAATAGAGCCAATCCATGAAAGGAAGGATGTGGCGGCTCTTTCTGAATTCATCCTCTATCGATCTTATCCAAAAGGATTTTGCTTTTGTGCAAAATCTAAAAATGTGGTTCAGATATTCCCTTTCCTCTGTACAACAATAGCAATATGGATTGTTAGTGAATCCTCTCTTCATTCTTTCCATATTTGTAATTATTTTCCATGATGATAAATGATAAAAGATTCCAATCCCAGAGATCTTCAACTTCCATATTCGCGCCATGCCATTAATAGAGCTTGTATGTCAGATTGTTAAACTATATCGAGCTTATTGTGAATACACCTGTTTCGGTTCCTCCCAACAAAGGCCATCCTTGTCCCTCTCGTCACCTCGCAAAGATCATCAGATAACCCATCAGTAGACAGGTGGAAGCAAGTACCCAAGTTTCCCCTCCACTTCTAAATTTCTCCATGCAAATTTCAATAATCCTCACATGAAACCTCACCAAAGTGATCTCTACCGTAGCCAAATCCAAAAGGGGTTCGTCTCCCAGCCACACATCTCTCCAAAAGAGAGTTTCAGCACCATTATAAACCTTTTCCCTAATCCAACTTCTTTAGCTTCTATCATCCCTCTCCAAGCATTAGAAGCATTCTTTTTTTTTTTTCTAACTTAGAGTAATCCATCTTACCTCTTACATACTTTGCATGGAGAATTTTTGCCCACAGTATCTCTAGATCTGTGATGAGCATGATGGATCTCGATCTAACATGGAATCATAAGAACACAACGGAAAAAATAGATCCTTGATCAAGATATCCAGCCCAAGGGTCGCTTGGTTCATAAAAAATCGAATACCATGCCATAGAATGGAAATAATACCATTACCTTTGGTGTATGACACCTCCTATAGAGAAGATGTGGAGCAAACCAAGTGCTCTAAGTGCAGCACCTCTAATGGTGATCCACAAGAAGAAGGTTGAAGAAGACCTCCAACGATGGTCAATCGGCTGATCGTGCTAGCCAATCTCTTTGATTCACTGAAGGAGACGCTTTTTAGAGAGAGCAACTTGAGAGAACGTTTCTCTCTGTATCAGAGCATGTATATAACGGCTAGGGTCTGATGCATAGCATATATATCAATTCCTTGCCCATCAAAAAGGCCAACATACCCCTCATTAAAGAGAGGTGGCCGACCATGTGCTTCAGGTGCACATTGCCAGTATTTGCTTCTCATGGACTCTAAGGCCATATGCGAGCCTAATGACTCATGGACCTATCCATATGGCCCCAAAATTCATCTAATCCCGAGACTATCCGATCATAAAGCTCTCTCTTTTGTTTTGGATCCAATTCAAAACCATTTCCTTCAACTTTGATCCATTCCAAGGCCAAATAACTTATTCTAAGTGTGTGACCCACCAGGTTTCCGGCTATGTTGGCCACTTGAATCAACCATTTGATTCGTGTAAGTCATGAGTGGTATCTAGCAACATATCATGAACCCTAATTGACCAAAGGGTCAAGGGTTTGATTGGAAACCTTTCCATGTATTGGGTATATATATATATATATATATATATATATATATATATATATATATATATATATAAGATTTAGAGCATGGACTATGCATCAACTCCCACTAGACTGGTTACCCCACACCTAGCCCAAGTGTGTTTATCTTGTCTTTGAGATCCATTACTCACAAAGCATGCCACTAAAGACTTTTCTTCATGACATATTCACTATGGCTAGAGATTCTAAGTAATGATTTCTATAAGACGGGCCTAGGTATACCCCTCCTTTTATCAAGAGTGGTGAATCCTTTATTGGCTACTCAATTACTTTCGAATACCTCAAGTTATGCCCAATCATCACCCTACAAGCAACCTCTCTCGAGGCAACAAGGATTGAAGTCAAAGTATATAATCAATATCCAAGACACCATTGAGCACCTCAAGTCTAAGGATACTTGCACCATTGCTGTGATGAGACTATTATTGATGTTTGAATAGATAATCCATATGATTGTCTCATAGCGGGTCTTCGATAAACTTAGCTACTCTTAGCAAACATCTACATGTCTACTCTAATCATGATGATGATCACAGTTTATGAGACCAACTACTTGATCAAATCAAGGAGTACAACATAGGAATCTCACTATCATGATCACCATCATGATTTCCTTTATGCTATGTAATGTATAAAGGACTTCATTAATTTGATTTAAGATCGCTATCAATTCATTTATTAAATGAATATAAAAGAAATGAAGATGCGCTATATAAAATGAATATAAGCTCGTATTAATAAGTGCTTAAAGGTGATCATTTTTAGCTCTTCTCTCAACAATCTCCCACTTGAACTATAGCTAATCGCCTTTATATCTAATACCATAGGCGAGTACATGAGAGTCAAACTTCTTCTGGGGAAGAGGCTTAGTCAATGGATCAACAATATTCTGATCAGTGGGTACTTTCTCTATGATTACATTATGTCTACCAATGATTTCTCTAATCATATGGTATCGTCTGAGTATGTGTTTGACCTCACGACCGCGTGGTTCCGTTGTTTCAGACAATGGCTCCATTGTTATCACAATACAGGTACTAATCAACAATGTTAGGCACCACCCAAGTTCGAGATGAACTTCCTTATCCAAATGCTCCTTAGTCAGCTTCTAAGTCGCGAATGTACTTACTTGGTCAGAGAATCGCACTGCCTTACTGCTAGGTCCTTCCAACTAATCCGCCTCACCATTCAACGTGAACACAAAACCTGATTAAGATTTAGAGTCATCTCTATCATATGGAAGCTGGCATCCGTATACTCCTTTACATGAAAATCACTATCTCCATCTCCATATATCAAGAATACATCCTTAGTCCTTCTTAAGTACTGGTGATGGCTCTACATCCACCCAACGAACCTTAATATAATCCAATTTATTCTGCTCTGACACTCAAAGCATATGATATATCAATCTAATACACATCATAGGATTATAAGGATTGATCCTTAAATTAAAACATAAGGGATCAAAATCATGTGTGTTCTTTCATCTTGTGTCTGAGGACACATGGACTTCGAGAGTGTAATCCCGTGAATCATGGGAATGAACCCTTTCTTGGACTACTCCATGCAAGACCTCTTCAGCATCTTATCTATGAATGTTGACTAGGAAAGACCAAGCTACCTTTTAGATCTATCACTATAGACTCTAATTCCTAAAATATAGGTTGCTTCTCCAAGGCCTTTCATGGAGAAAAACTCGATAGCCAACCCTTGACATTGTAAACCGAGACGCTATATCCTATTAGTGTGAGATGTCCCCATGATACAACACAAGGAACATGATTACACTCCCACTAACCTTCTTATACACACAAGCCTCATCTTGATTTTGTAAGAAACCAAGCTCTTTGATTGTCTCATCAAATCGAGTGTTCCAACTCCTAGATGTTTGCTTCAATCCATAAATGGATTTTTGAAGCTTGCATACTTTTCTGCCATCTTTGAATGTAAAGCCTTCTGGTTGTGTCATATACACATCCTTAGATAGGTTTCTATTAAGGAAAGTCGTCTTCACATATATTTGCCATATCTCATAATCGTAATGAGCAACACCGTTAGGGAGTATCCTTATGGGATTTAAGCATAGCTATAAGACTAAAAACTTAGGTATAAGAAGGTTAGTGGTATCATGCAATATCATCTTAATGACCTGGGCTTACCTAACAAGCCACCTCGTGTCAAAGGTGCGATCAAGCATACCAATCAGACGGCCAGAATTATCGATCCAAAGTAGTTATCAATCGATTGATGTATGCGCACTATCATCGTGTTGTCAACTCTTTGACACGTGTACATTTCTTATACACTAACCTAACTTCTCTCCAAGTCCGTCGACCTTGGGTTTACCAAACAAACCAATGAGTTCAATTAAACTCGACCCATTAATCCGGAAAACATGTTTCCATGGTTTGAACATATTCGTGTAGAGAGGGCTTAGGTTTACCCAACGACCACAACTCTGAAAGAACTCTGGTTCTAGTTATATTAATGGAAGACATAAGGTTTAATGTTGTTTAACCGATGGATTTCTTATTTAAGTCTCATCGGTTTATTAATAAGCATGCATTAAGAGAAGGCCTTAAATTACATTTGAGGAAGAAAAAGATGACAAGAGAAGACAAAAGAGATAGAGAAAGAGGTAGGGGCACGAAAACTCTATTTACCATAAAAATAAATTATGCATACGCTCATTCATATTGGACTAAGTTCATAACCATCCATCATGCTTATACATACGAACCAGTACTGTTTCTAAAGCAATAATGAAAAAGATGTTGGCATCCTAGGCTTTAACTTTCAAAATTAAACCACCTTGACCCAACTCTTTGGGCCAAAGTTCAATTCAACTCTCGAATTATGATCGCTTTATTCAGTCTCTTAACCCACCTGCTTTATGCAAAATTTCAAAATGAATTTAATCAAATTAAATTAAATCTTATGTTCCATAATAATTCACCATTTAAAAACCATGTCAATCGATGCCTAACATTTAAAATTAGGCATTTACTCGCTTTGTTCATACCTGTAATGCGTCATTAAATTACAAAATCTATAAAAAAATATGTTTTAATTCTAATCATATTTCAGAGGCCTCCTACATCAAGTTAACATCCTTAAGTTTCATGTAAACCAAGGCCCAAGGGCAAGGGGCAGGATTCAAGATTCATAGCCCAAAACTAATTTCAAATTAGGGCTAGGCCCATATTGCACTTCACCCTACATATAAATAATTTAATGAAATTTAAAAATACAAATTAAATCGAATTATCATCTCCAAAGAATACCCCAAATTATACTCGACGCTTTTTATAACATATTTTGGGTATAATAAAAGTAAATTCTATATTTTTCTAATAAAATAATGCTAAAAAGAAATTCTCGTAAAACCCTAATTTATACAAAAGACAGCGGTAAATTGGCCATTCACTAAATTTAGGACCCAAGGGTCATAATTTAAGAAGATTATATGCAAAGTGGAATAATGGGAAATTGAAGTGTAAATAATAAAGAGTGGGAGGACCTATGTGCAAATAAAAGGGAAATTAAGTATAAAAAGGAGGTGAGACAAAAATATCTCATTTTTTGTCTCCAAAAGAGAGCTCACACTTGGCCAAGAGGCAAGAGAGAAACAAGAGGAGAAAAAGTGCTACAAGAAGAAGAAGAGGCTAAGAAAAGGTATAAGTCTGGGCTTTTTTGTACGTAATCATTATTACTGGGGTATAAAACCAAGATTTTTGTATGGTTTGTATGGATTGTTATGGGTCAGGTGTGAATTTGTGGACTTTATATGAAATTCCTCATCGAGCTAGGTTCGAGGTGTTAAAGAGTGTGATTACTTGTTGTGGAGTATGGAATCTTTTATAATTTAGTATGCAAAGTATGGGTTTTTATGGTTTAGTTTGGATTTTGTATGGACTTTGTTAGACTTTTTTAGTATGGAACTTACTTAAGGTTTCTGTGCAGAACTAGATGGAGGCTAGTGCTTTCTGTGTAGAATTTGTATGGGATTAACTTTGGTTTTATTCCTACTTTTGGGATTGATTGTAGGATGGTTTTATGCCATGTTTTTGGCATGTTTTGTGTCGTGTTTGTGGCATGTTTTGTGGCCTCAATTTGGAGAATAATGTGGCCTGTGGACAAGGGTTGTTCCGAGATGATTTAGTGGTCAAATCGTACGTACTGCAGTCGCTGCTGAGCCTCTCCGCAGTTGGTGTGTGGAAGCCACGCTTGGCCAGGCTGGCTAGGCTAAAAATTGCAGCTATCTGGCACGCAATTGCGTGGAACCCATGCTATTGCGTGGCTGGGCTCAAAATTGCAGCTCTCGGGTATGCAATTGCGTGGGTTTCCACGCAATTGCGTAGCCCCTGCACACCTTCAAACCTCCAACTTTGGATGACCATAACTTCTTCGTCCGAACTCTGTTTCGGGTGTTCTTGGACTCTATGGAAAGCCCATTGAGTCAAGATTCCAACCATATACCTGTGGAGGACATTAGGTGAACATAACCCTGCTGAAATCTAGGTTTTTATGTGAGCTACCGGGCCGGCTAGGATTGGTTAGTCATGTGACTCTCCAACTGACAACATAACTTCTTCTGTCCGAATTCCGTTTTGATGTTCTTAGACTCTATGGAAAGCCCTTTGAGTCAAGAATCATCCATATATAAAGATAAAATTAGAACTAATTATATTATGTCTAAAAATCATGAAAACAAAAGAGGGTACTATTGGTAACTATAGTTATTCATGTATATAATCTAGATATGAAAATGCAAAGATACTAATAAATGATTGTACATATCGTATATGATTACCCGAAGGACAATAATTATTCGAATATGAGATACGCATAAAACATAAAAATACACATGGATTGTTTGTTTCTAGAACCCGTAGGATAGACGGGCATGCCTATTGGGAAAAAACAAGTCCTGGCAAAGATAATGACTCGCTTGTCCCCGCTTTTGTGGCCATTATAACACCTTCGGGCTCCTTATAGATGGTCATTGTCTCAGACACGATAATAGCTTCGGGCACTTATAGATGGTCATTGTCTCATACAATGATAACAGCGCCTTCGGGCCCTTATAGACCACTGTTTCGTACAGTAAGTACAACACCTTCGGGCCCTTATAGTTTCCTTTATCCACTTCTAAGGTTTTTGCAGATATGAAACATAAAAGTAAATGACAAGTATATGCAAATGAGAAGTATATGATATATGACATGATATGATAAGCATAGCATGACTATGTGATGATATGTAAACAGTGACAAGTACATGTTGACAAGAATAAGAAGAAAAGTGTAAATGACATGAAATGAAATATGATATGATAAGAAAGTATAAGATTGCATAAGCATGTGTAAATTATATGTATGAAACATATATAAGCATGTATAAGGACAAGTATGGAATACAAATAAGTATATGATATGTTATATGTATATGTATATGTGTAGCGATGACTCCTATTAGAGTTCGGTCCACGAGCATGATTCTACTAAGCCTATGTTTCAAGACGATTTCATCCAGAGATGTGAGAAGAAAATAGGAGGACAAGATAATCCACATCAGCCCCAAGGTCAACACATAGTTGGGAGGCCCACCGGAAGACTTTACTTCATTTTTGTATATGTAATAGTGTTTTTGTTTCTTTTGTAAGCAACAAAATATGGTAAATAATAACACTTCCATATATGAAGCTTGTATATATTTTGTAATCCGCTGCTATGAATATATTATAAGTGAAATGTTTAACATTATATAAATGAACAAGCTTAAAGTTTATAAGTTTATAAATGAAATAAATAAATAAATAAATAACACCCTCGCTTGACACCGTGTGCCGAGTCAGGGTGTCACGTTGAATGGTATCAGCATCCTGATCCTGTCAACCCGCCAATCGTGCTGGACTGAATGGTGCGTCACACCTAAAGGCTTCAAAATTAATTGTATGAGTATAGATAATGTCAAAAAATTTTAAAACTCACAAAAAACATGCACTTGAAAAACACAAAAAATGCAAACCTAAGTTTCTTGATTTTTCTAAATTTTTCTGGACATGATATGATCACCTAAAAGGATGGAAAATTTTCCCCAGGTGTCTATTAGTTTAGATCTCAAATAAATCATGAGAAAATGAAATAAAATGACAAGATCATCGTAGATAGAAACGACAATAAGCAAAATTATGTGCTAAACCTTGTGATCAAATCATAATCACATTTTAGGGTTTCAAAACCCTGGGGATTCACAATCCCTGCCAAAACTGATTTTTATAATTGGGATCACATCCAAATCAATTACCTTCATTATAATCATGAAATAAATATTTATGATCAGATTATATGAACAAAATTATAAAATTGAATTTTTAAACATTTAAAAATGATTTTTGAACATGTAGAACCCTAGATGCCGAAATCAGCATATCACCAATCAAAACTACTTTGATAAAACCAAGATGGCTCTGATACCACTAATGGGTCTTGATCTAACATGGAATCAGAAAAACACAATGGAAAAAATAGATCTTTGATCGAGATATCCAACCTAAGGGTCACTTGATTCATAAAAAATCGAATACCATGCCATAGAATGGAAAGAATAACATTACCTTTTGTGTATGACGCCTCCTCTAGAGAAGATGTGTAGCAAACCAAGTGCTCTAAGAGCAACACCTCTTAATGGTGATCCACAAGAAGAAGACCTCCAGTGGATGGCTTGAATCGCTGACTGTACAATTTCTTGATTCATCGAAGGAGACGTTTTTGAGAGAAAGCAACTTGAGAGAACGTTTCTTTCTGTATTAAAGCATGTATACAATAACTAGGATTTGATGTATAACATATATATCGTCCTCTGCCATCAAAGACTCAACATGCCCTCATTAAAGAGGGGTGGTTGACCATGTGCTTTTCATAGTAACATTGTGGCTTGCTTCCCATGGGCTCTAAGGCCATATGCAAGCCTAATGACCTACGGACCCATCCATATGGCCCTGCATCCATCTCATTTTATTCCAATATGGCCCAGCTTGTGGTGGTGAATAATAATCTGTCTATCTCATCCTTTTTGATCCAATCCAAGACTAAATTACTTTGAACTTCTTTCTAATTAGTGAATTCATTAGGTTTTCGATTATGTTGGTAACTTGAATCAACCCTTTGATTTGAGCAAGTCATGATCGGTATCTAGCAACACATGTGACGCCCCAAACCCAGGGGTCCGTTGACAACTCATCAACCCGCAGAATATTCGTGGATGTTGGGTAACCCGACACCACTCATGAAAATTCCAAGTAGTCCCTCAGACGGATCTCACCAAAATACAAACCCGTCCCAACAAGTTTACAATGACCACAATTCGCCCACATGCGCAGTAAAATAATCGACCACGAAATCCCGCATCAATACTCACAAAATACATCAACTATATTACCATAGTTCAAGAGTTAATAAATCACTCTTAATTCAACATATATTAAAAATGTACACTAACATATGTTATAATAAAAGTTCCTACCAAAGCCACAACCCGGCTTTCTAAACGCCACTTATAGTGAGCGCCGTCCTCCTGGGTGACACCCCTCAGACCGAATAGTGAATCGATGTGGTGAGCAGTCCAAGAGAAAATTTCTTACATGGGTTACTCCCCACCTAAGTGCACATGTCGGAAAACAATCACACTCAAGTAACATGATCCTACTAATGTCTACGCCTAATCCCATGTCTCAGTCCACCACTCCCCAGGTCGTTTAAAATATGAGTAAATCATACCTTCAAAACAAATGTCGAACCACATCGAATAGAATATACTTCGACACCCTCCGAGTTTAATCTGGATAACCTTCCAAAATTCATGGCTCCGACGTGAATTAATGGACAATCTCTCAAGACAATTTTAAAATCTTCCGTCGAAATTCTTTCACAAACATTTTTCCTTTTTATTTTCTTTTCATGTCATACCACTCCTAATATTCTAGGTGCTCCAAAGGTATGGCGGAATGCATTATGCCAATTACAACAACTCATGCTAATATATAAAACATGTATATACTAACATAATTAATCCACATAAATCATGTTATTCAAATTCACAATCAATAACATCAAAATTAGCTCACATGGGCTAATTAACAAACACATGCAATTCATTTTGAATCACTCAACATCATAAAAATTCACACCAAAAATCACATAACTATTCACGCCAACGCGAAACCCCTGGGTCAAGTAATCGCTCACTACCACAACAACGGGAATTTTTCTCCCACCGCGGCTCAAATACGGACCAACTGCCAGTCCAAGCCTCGCATCCCCAACCATTTATACGGCTCTAGCCAAAGAATAACACAAGTAGGAAAAGATCCTCACTCTCGGAAGCTTGTCGGAACTCCACCAAATTGGTGTCCACGCTATCTCTCACGCGATCGATTGCTTGTCTTCATCGAGAATCGACTGCCTGAATCGCTCGGAAATATAGAGAGAAGGAGCTCTTCTCTAAAACTTCAAAAACCAACCTACTGCCACTTTTTTGCTCTCCTACACATTTTTTGCTTTCAAAAATGGAGAAGAATACTATTTAGCTTTTGTCTTATTCTCATTAAACATTTCCATAATTCTCAATGTGTCCCTTTTGTCTTGATTTTTGACACTTGGCACAATCTAGGCCATTCATCTCATCCTCTCACTAATCACGAACATTGGTCATAATGAAGACATGCAAGAGTGACTTTCGCCACATCACATGTTCTCACAGTCGCTTTACTCAAGACCGACACTGCGCCTCAAAAACGTGAAATTCCGACCGCCTCTGACCGACAAAATTCGACATCAGAGCCAGATTGCAGACGATTCCAATGGCGAAGTCCGGCTGGCTATCTCGAGATCTAGAAAATTCTTGATTTTTACCGAACACTACTTACTCATTTTTCGTAAAATCGAATTTTCTTCTGCCCACATTCTCCTCTTTTAAAGGATTTTCGGTCCGAAATTCGACAATCACTACGAATCACATGCATATGCAACGTGCACTATGCCATGCATGTAAATCCAGTTTATTTCAAGTATTAAACGACTAAACCACGCACCTTCATCCCTAAACAAGAAGCGGATAGGTAGCCCATCGCGGTCCTCACGCTCCCATCGCCGATTCTTCACCCACTAAGTGTCGCCATAGCACCCTCACTATCTACCGCTTTGCCACAAAACCGATCCCGACTATCCATAATGCACACTAGTCCCTCCTCGAAGGTCCCACTGCGGCAATAACCTCAATCTCCCAATCCACTACATGAGCCGATCTCGGAGTGTACCTCCCGAGCATGAGACGTGAAATACCTCGTGGACACCGACATGCCGGGTGGTAAAGCTAACCCACGCCATCAGGCCTACCCTCTCTCGAAAAGTATCTCGGCATCAGATGAACTCCTGGGCAATAAATGGCGGGCCACGAACCTCGACCACCTCTCAGCATCACCTTCAAGAAGACGGATCTCCAACCTCGAACTCTAAGGGTCGACACAGACATCAAGATAAATTTCTACCCACTCTAAGCCGTGAGAAGATGTCGTCAGACAAGCTCACCTTCTCGCAGGTGTTCTAATCGCATTAGACCGTTGACGGAGCCTTCCCACCTTGGTCCAACATATAGTGATCCGCACGGGCCTCCCATACAATGCTTCATGGTGCCATCCGTACTCGCCGATAACCGTTGTCAGAGAGAATTCCATTAAGGGCAATCGCTCTTCCCAAATACCCTTATAATCCGCAGAACTATGTCACAAAGATGTCCTTCTTAACATCCGTATGGTCCTCTCCGATCGACCACATCCGTCTCAGGTGAAAGTCAGATCATGGTCAATCGCGGTGCCCATAGCCTTGAAAACTCTTCCAAAAGTGCGCCGTAAACCCGGGTCTCTATCCCGACACTATGGATACCGGGTAATTCATGTAGCCGTATCTCTTGAATATACAACCGGCAGAATCTCTCCAATGTGAAGGTCATCCGCATGGCAACAAATCACCAGAACCTGGCCCACTATCACCCATACCGCATCATGCCTCTGCGATGTCCATGGCAAGTGGGTTACAAAATCCATCGTGGACGCGTTCTACCTCCACTCTCAGCCCACCTCCAATGGTCAAGTAGCCCCGTCGCTTTCTGCTCACTTAACTCGCTGACACGTGAGACATCGTCTAACAAAGTCCCCACGTGTCTTTTCATCCCGCTCCAGTAGTACTGGCGACGAAGATCCTAAGACATCTTCAGGCACTCGATGCACAAGAATCGAGAGGAGTGGGAAACTCCTCGAGAATCTCATCTCTCAAATCAGCCAACCAGTGGGAACCACTACCCGCCCCTTCATAATCAAGACTACCATCCGCATGGACGGTCCAGCCTCGTGGACTGCACTGACCTTACCCGGCCACCATGGACACTATCTCCACGCCCGCCCCGACTCAATCACTCGCTTCAACAGAGACCTGCAGCTACTAAACTCCCCAACGCACTTCGAGCCGTACCGCTTAATCAGAACTCAAACTCGCTCTCATTAGCCTCGAGCATCCGTCCCGAAGCTATACTAGCCAATGCTCCTCTCGACTGAACGAGTGCATCAGCCACCACATTTGCCTTACCTTGATGGTAATGTAAAGTGAAGTCATAATCCTTCTGTGTGGACTCTATCCATCAGCGCTTGCCTCATATCAGTCCCAACAAATGAAAATATACTTCAAACTTCAGGGTATGAGTACACCTCGAACTCCTCGCCATAGGCAGTGGCTAAATCAAGGTGAAGACTACGAACGCCAACTCCATGTCGTGTCGTAATTTCGCTTCATGATTTTCAATCCGCGGTCGCTAACTACGGCCGCCAACTCAGAGCATGAGTACACTCAACTCCTCGCCATATGCTAGTGGCGCTAAATCTTCAAGGTGAAGACTACTACGCTAACTCCATGTCGTGTGCCTGCACTCGCTTCATGATTCTTCAACTCGACGGGAACCAAAAGCTACTACCCTCCCGACCGTGATCAAAACACATCCTGGCCCGCCTCGAGGCATCACAATACACTGTACCGGTCTCGTAACACCCCAAATTATACCATACCACTTATAGCCATGTTTTGGGTATAATAAACGAAGGCATATTTATTCGAATAAAATAAAGATAAAAACAAAAGTAGGAATATGCATAAGTTAAATTACAAATAATAAAGAAGATTTGAGGCTATCAGGTAAAAAATATTATAAATCGACGGTAAATATTATAAGAGTTGGAGGACCAAAGTAAAATAAAAAGGATAAGATCAATAAGGATAAGACCAAAAGAAATATCTTATTTTCGGGTCTTCGGGAGAAATAGACAAGTAATAAGAAAAGAAGAAGAAGAAGAAGAAGAAGACATGTGTATGGAATTTGAGTATATGGATACATGCCTGGTCATGAACCATGAATATTTGTATGAATATACATGTCTTGGGTTTGGAAACTCCCAATCTCATTTCTTGTTAGGATTAAGTTGAGAAGAGCTCTAAGGATCCTAGATATGTGCTTTAGGAAGGATCTAGTTGCAAGTTGAACCAAGAAAATTCCCTATTTTTGATCATATACAGTAGCCGGACCTTAGAACGAGTTTTTAGGTCAGAATTAAAGGGAATATGGAAGCAGTCCTTCTGATAAATTGTAGCCACATCAATTAACTTGATGTTAGGCTTTGAATTTCGATCGGGACCTCTGTAGACTCAAGTTATAGTCCTTTACTATGGGTCACCCAGCTAAATCTGGTAGTGGTCAGTTCTGCCAATTTGGGTCAACTAGCTGGACCTTAGAACGAGTTTTTGAACCAGAAATAAAGAGAATTTGGAAGTAAGTCCTTCTTGGAAATTGTAACCACATCAATGAACTTGATGTCAGGCTTTGAATTTCTTAATTGACCCGGTAGACCAAGTTATGGCCTTACTCGAACAGTCAAATGGGTGCGAGTCAGCCATGTAGCCTGTCCCTGGTAGAGGCCGTCGCACCGTAGAGGTCACAGTCCTCGAAGAGGTCGTCCCGTAGGAGGCCGCCGTGCAATCGGGAGGCTCGTCAGTCCCGAAGAGGTCGTCCCAGAGGCTGTCAGGTCCCAGAGAGGCCGGCCAGACCTCGAGGGGCTGCCGATCTCGGGAGGTCGTCGGGATCCTAAGAGCAAATGTCAAGACTGACCGCGCATGACCTCCAACTAAGGTCATATCTCCTGGCTCGAACTCCGACGCTGGGGTGTTCTGACTCTATGGAAAGCCCATTGAGTCAAGAATCCATCCATGTGTCGAGGAGATTATTAGATGTCAGGACCAGCGGTGTCAGGACCGAGCTCGCTCACTTGCTCGCCGGCCCGTGTCACTGTCAAGATCGGATCAAGCAAGATGACTCAACTTAAGGTCATATCTCTTCGTCTGAACTCCGATTGCGTTTCAATTTCTAGTGGAGTCATTGAGTCAAGAATCCATCCATATGCCTGAGGAGATTATTAGATGTCAGACCAAGGTGTCAGATCATTTGTCACTTCAAGGTGTACTGTCAAATCTGTGTCAGCTCGTCAAGATCGACCGGCGCATGACCTCAAAACTTCTGGAAGGTCATCTCCTTCGCTTGAACTCCGATTTGGGTGTTCTCGACTCTATGGAAAGCCCATTGAGTCAAGAATCCATCCATATGCCTGAGGAAGATATTAGATGTCAGACCGAGCAGACTTGTCACCAGTGCGCCGTCACCAGTCACTTCGTCAAGATCCGACCGCGCATGACCTAAATCCCTAAGGTCATATCTCCTTCGTTTGAACTCCGATTTGGGTGTTCTCGATCCTCAGTGGAAAGCCCATTGAGTCAAGAAATTCATCAATAGACAGTTTGATAAGATTGGAACTCATATTAGTTCCAGAAAACATGGAAAACAGTAGGCGCATGTAACCATAGTTATTTGTATTATGAACGCCTATTGTATTCATAAATAGCTCATGTTATATACAAGCATAGTTATTTATGCATATAATGAAGTATGAAAATGTAAAGATATGAATAATCGATTGTATATATATTCATACATCGAATGACAATAATTATTCGAATACGATATGTCGTAACATAAAATACATATTGATCGGCTCGCTTAGAACCCAGAGGGATAGATGGGTGCCCATAGGAAAAAATAAGTCTGCAGCACATGTTCTGATATTCCGGCCCCGTCAGGGCCGATGAGATAGATCCCGTTTGGATCACGGTGGCCCCGAAAGTGGTCACCACACCGGCCCTCATGGAGCAGTCCAACGCTTCAGAACAAGATTTATACCTTCGGGTATATTATATTACGTGAGCCTCCGGCCCTGCACCACCGTTTACAAAGTGAATATAGCGCCTGGGGCTCCTCATGGATTATAGTTTCATGTATCCAATTTCTAAGGTTTATGCGTACATGAAACATAAAAATAAATCGACGATACGCAGCCGAACGTAGAGAATACATGACATGATATGAGAAGACAGTTAATCGCTATGTGATGACAAGATATACATAAGAATAAGAAGTAAAGTACAAGTTGATATGAAAAGTATATGGAAGATGATAAAATGAAACTGATTATGAAAAGTATTTATATATATATGAGAAATGACAAGAACTGTACATGCTATGTTATATGCATTTGCTAGAAGTGTGATGACCTCATTATAGTCATTCATGTGTATTAATCTCACTGTTGCAGTTTGTATGTGTTCAACTGGGTAGGTACGTAAGAGAGACCAGAGACCGTGCCATCCACATCAGCAAATAAAGGCCACAATAAAGAATAGGTTTCACTGGAAGACCTTAGGTCTATTTTGTATATGAAATTTTGTAAAACCAATGCAATAGAATGTTGAAAGACTTATATATTGGAGCCTTGTATATATTTTGTAACTCGCTGCGAATGTAATACAAGCCAATTGTTTGTAACATTATATGATTATAAAGTGTAGTATTTAGTAAGTATGATAAAAGAGGACTCACTGACATCCATGCCGAATTAAAAACACGCCAAGGGTATCGCAGCATCCCTGATTTGGTTCTGACCCGCCTAATCTGCCTGACGGAGAAAGGGTGTGTTACGCTTAGCACGTGAGCATCCCGATTAAGTCCCTGACCTAACGGCCTGGACGGAAAGGGTGTTACATGTCCCTTGTCTAGGACTATCAAGATAGGAGCAGTAGTAAGCCTCCTCTTAAACTCCTGGAATGCCTCCTCGCATCGGTCATCCCAATCAAACTTGACCTCCTTTCTCCGGGTCAACTTCGCCATAAAGCCGCTAATCGTGAGAAACTTCAATGAATCTCCCGTAAGACTCCACCAATCCCAAGAAACTACGATCTCGAAGACCGACTTCTACTCTCCTAACTCATCATACCACCTTCTCTCGGGTCCACACGACAAGCTCGATGTCGACACCATGCGGTCCCAAAAATCTCAATTCCCGCAGTCAAAACTCAGACTCATCGAACTCAAGGTGACAACTCATGATCTCTCAAAGAATTGTAAACAATCAAGTGATACTCATGCTCCCACTGACCGAGTAGATCAAAATGTCATCCACGAAGACTAATATAACCGATCTAGACAGGGTTAGAATAACTTATGCATGAGGTCCATGAATGCCGCCGGCACATCTGGCCAATCCAAAGGGCACTATCAGAACGCAAAGTGCACATAACACGTCCTAAACGCCTGCCTTGTGACATTCCGCTCTAACCTCACCGATGGTAACTCAAGGCGTAAGATCTATCTCGTGAGAGTAGACTCAAGGCTTCCTCTCAATTGATCAAACAAATCATCAACTCGATACAAATGGTACCGATTCTTAATCGTGAGTCTGCTCAACTCGCATGTAATCACGTAATACCGAAGGTCTCGCCCTTTCTTCGCAAATAGACCTAGCTCCCCATGGTGAAATGCGTTCTACTTAATGAACCCCTCATTCAGCAGTTTCCTGTGAGGCCGGACTTGGTGTCTCGTAACTCACCGTGCCATCCTATGCGGAGTCATAGAGATGGGTGAAATACTAGGGTGTAACTCGATACCGAAGTCTACAACCCTCTATAGAGGCAATCCCGGTAGCTCATCCGAAAAAACATCCTCATACTCGCAGACTACTCGAGGTAGATCTAAGTCTCTACCTCACTCGCCCTTCAGTGGTAAGGCTTAGCCAACTCGCCAACCGTCCTCGACACTGACCGTGACACCGTCTCGGGCGTAAATATCATGCTTCGTCTCCGAAATACAACGTGAGACGCCTTGCGCAGGCGGTAACCCTCCTACGCCACAATCGATAACGACTCTCTATAAGCCGTCGCCCAACCATCCCTTGTGATGACGCCAACTTTGACATGTCCATGACCCTCGTGTCCATCGTGAGTAGAACTCAGATCTCTAACTCGCAACCACGATACATATCATCCCTTATCCTCGCCCTAATCCCTGTGGGAGAACTCACGTGCCTCCAAGGCCTCAACCTCTAAGCCCAACTCTATCATTAACCGATGCAAGATCTCAAGGTGTAAACACAAACTGAGACACTATTCACATACGAAAACTTTTATTCACTATGTCTATGCATTCATAGGTAAATTTAAGACAATAATTTCATATTTAAATCATATAGTAAAGTAAAAATTTTATTTTATAAAATTTTACTTTATTTTATTTAAAAAACTATTTTGCCCAAAATTTCTGAAACAACTTGTTCTCACACTAACCCTAGTGTTCAACATTTTTTCCTATGTGCTACTCTACCAAGCACAATTTCACACAACATACAATGAACAATTCATGTCTACACACCATCATCAATGCAATTACTTAACAATCTAACCCGTTTCTGATGAGTTGTGTCATCCATTTTCGCCCATTTTTCCCACGATTTTCTACCATAAAAGATCGATTTATGTGCGTAAATGTCAATAATTCACCAAACTGATATGCAGCAAGAAATTCAAGAGAAAGAAGATAATGCAGGAAAAGGAGCGTAAACCGGTCAGCAAGAATGATACTAATCGAATGATGTCAAACAGAGAAATGCATGAGGAAGAAAGGACCTTTGTAGCAACGCTCGGCGCTGAAGAATCGCTACATCAAGATCGCAAATCACAAAACTCCGGGCCGCGGCATAAGGGCAAATCAAGGCGTGAACGTAGGTCGCAAACGTAAACTCCGCCAGGCAACCATAAACAATGAAGAACAAGGTCGCCAGACGTCACCGCTAAGAACTAAGGTCGCGACGCCATTCGGTCGCGACACCGCTGCAAGAATTCGCGGTCGCTACACCGCTGTAAGAATTAAGATGTCGTGACATCATTCAAAGGGTCGCGACATCGCCATAAAGAAAGAAGGTCGCGACGCTATTCGGTCGCGACATCAGCGTGGTAAAGAAGGTTGCGACGTCATTCCGGTCGACATCGCTACAAAGAAAGAAGGTCGCCAAAGGGTCGCTGGCTACCCGCCAGGCAATCCAAGATGCCGCGACGCCATCTGGTCTTTACATTCGTTGAAAAGAAAGAAGGTCGCGATGTCATTCAGTGGTCGCGACATCAGTTGCAAAGAACTAAGGTCGCGACGTCATTCAGTGGTCGCGACATTAACATCATCAAGAAGGTCGCGACGCTATTCAATCCGGCCGCGATATCGCGCTTTGGGCGAAAGATGGTCGCGACGTCATTTAGCGGTCGTGACATCAGATCCAGGGGATGCTAAAGGCAAGTCGCGACCAAATAAAGGCTTCTGCGACGTAGCTGCGACAACTGAGGTCGCGACAAAGAATCTAGGTCGCGACATTAACAACCAAATGGGCCAGTTAACCTGAAATCCACAAGGAGATGCATCGAATTTAGGGCCCAACTTCTCGGGAACGTCCTATAACACGCAGCGTTACTAAAGGAAAGCAGCTCTAATTTCGCCAAAAAGAGAGATTCGTAAATGGTGGCTCTTGTATTTTAATTTTCTTTATTTTAGATTAGTTTGTGATTTCTTTCAAATTTGACTGACCAAATGTTAAAGTAGAAGTTTAATGCAGCACTTATTTCTTTTCAAATTATCGGTCGGATTGTTCGACCTTATAAATTTTGGAATTGATTTTGCCCGATTTACGCTGGTTTTCTGACAAGAAGCCATTGTGGTGGGTGTAATCTAGTGATTTAGAAACCCAGCCTATTGAATAGACTCTATCAGTTCAAATTATCTTTCCCGCGTAAATTTATCGTAGAGGCTATTGAACTATCGCTTGTAAATCTACGATGGTTTGGGTATTCTATAATCGATCCCATCGCCGCCTTATACCCATATCAGATCAGCCTCCCATTGTTCGATTTCCGTGAGGCCCTCCGAGTGACACAGAAGGCAATCCCGAGAGTGATGAGCAACTTAAAGGTATACGAATCTAATAATGGTGATCTAACAGCTCAGGAATTTAAATCGATGAATCCTCTTCTCACTTGAAATCGAGAATGAGTTGAATGACTTATCCATTTACAAGTAGAGAGGTCACCTCGATTTGACTAGTAAGTCCAATCCCGTGTTAGCAAGGATCTAATCAAGGAAAGGATGAACTGTTCCAATTTTGAGGAAGAGAAAATCATCAAGTGTAAAACCCATGCTATGCCTATGCGTTCAGAGTTAAGGTTTACAAATTATTAATATAGGTATGGTTACTGGAAAAAGAAAAATATCCGCAACAAGGCAACCCGCATTAAAAGTAGTTCTCTAATTCTTCGTCTTCGAAAGAAACAGCCAAGCTAGATGATGAACAAAATGGGTATGAAGAGATCCAACCGCACTATCATCATATTCCGATGTGTTTTAACCGTGGGTTCATGAAGCAGTTTCAAATAAGTACCATAGAATGATGTTCACAATAGTGTTCTTTTTCAATGTCTCTTTAAAAGATAATTGCTCGGGCCGAATTTGTTATTTTTGAATTTTCGCTGTAATTCATTTTGTTAATAATTCATATATCTTAGGCCAGACTTTACATTTCTCAAGGTTTGCAACCGATTCCAATTGCCTATCTCGAGTCCAAATAGTATGTAGCCCGAGTAGTCGTGGTAGTTGGATTGTAATTCTCAGATCTTATGATCGATATCCGATTCTAAATCCACCTCACATTTGTTCGACCAGACACTTGCAAAGATCCTCGGATCAAAACTAGAAAGAAAATGATTTATTCTAAGAAAACCGCGAATCAACGATAATAGATAAGGAACACAACAAACAAGTTTCATGGCATTATCGCTGGGATTAGATAATAGTCTCAGCGATAATGTCACAATTCCTCAGATAGTGTTTTCGTCCATCATCGAAGAGGTGAACAACAAGTTTCCCATCGAGTCCAAGGTATATCGTATACCTAACTTCTTACACCCACCGAAGCTCCCAAGGTAATCTTTACCTTTAGCTCGATACTCAATCCGCGGACACCCAAAACCCGAGGGTCCGCTCGACATGGAATATTCGTGGATGCTGGGTAACCCACCACTCATGGAAAACCCGCGTAGCCCCTCATCGGGAGCTCTACCCAAAATACAAAACCTGTCCCAACAAGTTTACAATGACCACACTGGGTCCACATGTGAGTAAAATAATTGATCACTTAGGCCCCTGCATTAATACTCACAAAATACATCAACTATATTACCATAGTTCAAGAGTTAATAAATCACTCTTAATTCAACATATATTAAAATGTACAATTTCTAATACATGTTATACAAAAGTCTCTCTACCAACCACAACCCTACTTTCTTTCTCTAAATCGACCCCCAAGGAGCGCCGTCCTCCTATACACTCCTTGTACGTGAAATAGTGATCCTCGACGTAGCAGCAAAGCCCGCAGTGAAAATTTCCTACATGGGTTACTCCCCACCTAAGTGCACATGTCATGGAAAAACAATCACACTCAAGTAAATACATGATCCTACTTGAATGTCTACATACCCAATCCCATGTCTCGAGTCCTCACCGACTCCCTCACACATGACTAAGCCAAATGCGAGTAAAATCACAATTTTCAAAACAAAAGCTTTTTGTTCTCGAAAACTTACTACCGAGTTTCGGTAAATATATTGGACAACCCTCCGAGGCGAATCTGTTGGATAACCTTCTGAAACAATTCATGGGCCCCTCCAATGTGAATCTGTCGGGACAATCTCCCAACACACCTCTCCGGAAAATCTTCGCCTAAATTCTTTCACAAACATTTTTCCTTTTATTTTCTTTTTCTCATGTCATGCACTCACTCCTAATATTCTAGGTGCCTCGCTGCATGGTGGAATGCATTATGCCACTCCAAATAACCTACGCTAATATATAAAACACGATATACTAACATAATTAATCCACATAAATCATGTTATTCCAAATTCACAATCAATAACACCAAAATTAGCTCACATGGGCTAATTAACAAACACACAAGCAATTCATTTTGAACGCCAACATCATAAAAATCACCCAAAAATCATCACGTAACTATTCACGGAACAGAAAACCTCGGGTTGGCACTATTTACGCCAACAATGGGGATTTTCTCTACTGCTCAAATGTTTTGAGATCTTCGAAACACTCCGCTAATCCAAGCCCAACATTCTAACCATATACATGGCTCTTAGCCAAAGAATAACACAAGTAGGAAAAAGATCCCTACCTCGGGAGTCAGTAAACTCCACCAAATTGGTGTCCACGTGTAGCCCTCGCCGCATAGATCGACTTTTCTTTTTGCTCCGTCGAGAACCGATGGTCCGAACGGTCACGAAACATGTAGAGAAGAAGCTCTCTCTCTCTAAAACTTCAAACCAACCTATCGCCACTTTTTGCTCTCCTCAAGATCGTTTTTTTTGTTTTCAAAATGGAGAAGAAGACTATTTAGTTGCCTTATTCTCATTAAACATTTTAATAATTCTCAATGTGTTCCTTTTGTCTTGATTTTTGACACTTGACACAATCTAGGCTATTCATCCTATCCTCTCAATTAATCATGCAACACGTGGTCACATGAATACATGTAGTAGGTGACTTTGTCGTGATCACATGTATCTCACAAGTCGCTTTTACGAAGACCACACTCTGGTGCCTCAAAAAACGTGAAATTTCGATTGTCTCGGAATCCGAAGAAATTCGATGGGGTAACTAGATTTCGAGACTTACTTCGCAACTGAAGTCCGCTTTGTCATCCCAGATTCAGAAAAATTCGATTTTTACCGAAATGACCATTTACCGCCCTTTTAAAAATTTAAATTTTTCTCTCGTGTTCCATAACACATCCTAACCCCCAATTAATCGAAGAGTCAAGGGTTTGATTGTGAACCCTTCATAGACAACTATATATATATATATATATATATATATATATATATATATATATATATATATTTGTGCAATGCTATCCTTTTACTCCGTATTATACCCGACTTGGTTCAAATCATGGACTATGCATCAGCTCCCACTAGACTGGCATCACACTACACCTATCCCAAGTGTGTTTATCTTTTCTCTTAAGATCCACATTCACAGCTACGCCATTGAAGACTCTTCTTCATGACATATTCACTTTGGCTATAGATTCTGAGTAATGATCTCTATAAGATGGCCTAGGGTATACCCTCCCTTCTTCTATTAGGAGTGGTGAATCCTTTATTGGTTACTCAATTACATTTGAATACCTCAAGTTATATCCAATCATCACCCTACGAGCAACCTCTCTTGAGGCAACAAGGATCGAAGTCAAAATATAGAATTAATATCCAAGATACCATTGATCACCTCAAGTCTAAAGATACTTACATCATTGCTATGATGAGACTATTATTGATGTTTGAATAGATGATTCATATGAGTGTCTCATAGTGGGTCTCCGATGAACTTAGCTATTCTTAGTAGGCATCCACATGTCTACTTTAATCATAACGATGATCACAGCTTTATTAAGGATTTCATTAACTTGACTTATAATCGCTATCAATTCATATATTAAATGAATATCAAAGAAAATAAAGATGCATTTATTATAAATGAATATAGGTCATACAATAAGTGCTAAAGGTGATTGCCTTTAGAGAACTTCTCTAACATAGCCTCCACCCCATTTTTTTTTTCCAAAAGAGCCTTATTCATGTTCCTCATCCTCTTTATTCCCTAATCCCTGCCTTTAGCTCAGTCATCTCCCAATTGACAAGATGAAACTTCCGACTGCCTTGAGAACTTCCCCAAATAAACTATCTCACTTTCTTGTCTAGGTTATTGCATATGGTAAAATAGGCAAGATAGTGAATCGTGATAAAACACAAGGGAATTGAATTCAAGATCGTATTAGCAAGTACATTTCTCAACCGTAGATAAAAAATTTGGCCTTCCAACCATCTATTCTTGCTTCCACTTTTTCTAGCACATGTTGAAAGAGACCTGTATGCATATGACTCCGTAGAATGAGGAATGCTCATTTATTTTTCACGTTTGGTGAGAAATCGAATTTTGAAATTTCAGAGATCCTCTATGCCACATCCTCCTTAACATTCTTGGAGAAGGTAATGCTTAATTATCAGAGGCTTATTTTTGTCCGCAGACGAGTAGAACTCCGCATAATCCATAATAACGCTTATATGGTTTTCAGGGCTTTATAAAAAGAGTAGATCGTTTGCAAAAATTACTTGTGGACAAAGGTGGGTTGTATCACGACACTTTTATTGTGTGGTCCATCTCCTTCCCTACTGCCAGATCAACACGTGCTCCTATCTCTACAGAGAGAACAAAAAGGGAAGGGATATAGCATCTCCTTACTCCGACTTCGTAGTTTGCTCGGGAACTACCTAGATTTTTTTCCATTCCATATTAGTGACATCTTAACTGTTTCTTCGCAGTGCATCACGTTTCTAATCCAGTCATTTGGGAGGCTAGCTTTCCAAAGAGATCTTTGATGAAACTCCATGTAAGATGATCGTAAACTTTCTCTAAATCAATTTTGATAAGCATAATTCCTTTACCCCCACTTTTCTCATGGTGTGCGTAACTTGATATAATACAATATTGTCAGATATCTGGCGCCTAGGAATAAAGCTTCACATTGATTATGTGAGGTTTGGTTTGGCATGAGCTCCTTCAATCTATTCGTCATATATATAATCTTTAATTCATCAGGTTAATAATGAAAAGCGATTTTCTAACTTACAAAACACGATATACTTAAGTCCTCTCCTTGTTTGAGAGCAGTCCTATCCTAGGTTGAGAGTTTAGTTTATACGTTTTGTTGGTAGTTTTCAATTCTCATGTGTTTCTTGGTTCTTTCTTTCTATGCAATCATGATCTTTTCTTCGACGCTTGCCTCTTTCCTGAAATCGACTTTGCCTCTTGAAGTGGGTGGATGTAGGCGTGAAGATACGCTTGAGCCGAGCCTTCAGGAAGGTTTCTCACCGATCGCTCCATCAACTTCAATTTTATGCGGGATCACTTATCTCATCTCTGGAGGCCAGGAAAGGGTGTATGTATTTCTGAACTCGCCAATCAGAGGTATGTCTTTAAGTTTTTCCATGTGGTAGATCTCAAAAGAGTTTTGGCGGGAGGACCATGGACATATGACAACCACTTATTGATCTTACATTCGATTCAACCTGGTGAGTGCCCTAACCAGATTCCATTGAATTCCATAGACATATGGGTTCAAATTTTTGACCTACCTTCTAGTTATATGTCTAAAATAAATAAGTAAACAAATAAGTAATTATATCGCTTTTCTTTGAATATGATACCAGCAATAACCTGGAAGTAGATAAGGAGTACAGAGACTACGTGTGTCCATGGATACCAACTTCCAT
Organism: Tetrastigma voinierianum; assembly: GCA_016808115.1. NCBI lineage: Eukaryota > Viridiplantae > Streptophyta > Magnoliopsida > Vitales > Vitaceae > Tetrastigma > Tetrastigma voinierianum. The sequence goes on along the minus strand of JAEQBH010009334.1, from coordinate 33,328 downwards.
CGGGCGTGGAAAATGGGCTAAGGACACCCAAAGGGACGGGTTCTTTGTTTCTTAAATACGAAAGACTTTAGCCTTTTGTTTCACGTGGTTGCTAGTGGCATTCAGACGGCTATTCTACGCCGCTCATGACCTTAAGAGGAGATTACCTGGCCGGGAGTTTGGCTCAAAGTGTCAGTTCGTCAGATTTCAGGGCCTAGATTCAATCCTTGGTTACGCACAAATCAAGGCCACCGCTTGAGTCATGCTTGAGGGCTTATAATGGCCGAAAGGAGAAGTGGTCGGAGTGGTGATGGCAATGTAAAAAACTCCGCAACTCCTACATCGTAAGCCTCAATGAGCGCTGGGCGGCCGTGATTTAAGAACGGTATGTAAGGGACGTGGGTGACGAGGGCGGAAAATCTCATAGCTCAATGCGGTGGGTGAGGATGAAGATTCCGCCACCGCAGATGAAAAAGACGAAGCCGGGCTGGGCTGAGGCCCAAATCGTACCATGACCCACCAAACCCAATGTTGATAATATCGAAATGCAGACTTCTCCCACTCCAACAAACCAAGAAAATCCTTTATCGGGCAGGACTGGCTGACAAAGCCTCGCCATCCCAATGATTCAGCTCGCTTGGAATTGCACGTAGCTCGTCAAGCCTGGCGCCTGGGCCTCCTAAGTGAGTCGTCAAAACTCACAGGCTCATGGTAGTTTTTTTGTTTGAGACATTGGTTCACAGTAACGAAATAGAAAGTTTGAGGGTAAAGTTGGGTTTTCAAAATGCTATGGCAGTAGATAGACTGGGTCGAGGAGGTGGAGTTGCTGTTCTATGGAAAGATCTGGAATAATGCATAGTCATGAGCTTCAAACCATCATATCGACTAGAGATCAAGATGAAGCTAGAGGTAAATGGCGTCTGACTGATTTTTATGGTATGCCGGAGCGAACTCACCGGCGAGACTCATGGAATCTACTACGATCTCTTCACTCCCACTCGTCGCTTCCCTGTTGTGTGATAGGGGATATGAATGATTTACTTGAGGAGTCAGATAAGAAGGGAAATGTCGAGCACCGTCAAGCATATTTCCGAGGGTTTCGTGATGTCGTGTTTGATTGTGGCTACCGCATGCACCCTCAAGGTTACCCTTTCACATGGGAAAGAGGGAAAGGGACGCCAACATGGGTAGAGGAAAAGCTAGACCAAGCTGCCGGATGCTCGCTGAATCTATTTCCGTTGTAAAGCTTCTAATTTGATCAGTCAGATATGATCACTCACCAATCCTCTTACAAAACAAATCGGGTCGACAAAAAGAGAAGATTTCGGTAAATTCCAAATAGAACAAATGTCAGTTCGAACCGTAATTACATTAAATAGTTTCACAGGCTTGGCTTGAATCGTCAAGTGCAACCGTGAGCAAATCAACTCATGTGCCGCCTGCTCATTTAGTGGAAAGGAATTAGCTCGTGATTCAGAAAGAAATTGATAATTGCAAAAAGAGTCGGAATTTCGTCTCTGCTTAAAACTGACGCGGCAGTCTATTAGGTATTTCCTTCAAAGAGCCGAAGCTCAATTGCCTCATAGATTGACCAAGAAGCTACATACTGAGGTAAAGATCGAATTTTATCGCTCAAAGAAGGTGATTCCAACACCCGCTTTCATGCAACCGTCTACTTGGAAAAAGAAATGAGATTACCGGTTTTATCACCGATAAGGAGATCGGGTCCAAACAAGATGAGGACATTCAACGAGTAGCGTACGACTTATTTTCTCGATCCCGTATTCGAATAGTCCCTGTAAGTATGATAAAGTTTTGGAATGTGTTGATGTTAGAATTATGAGAGATGAGAATAATGCGGTGTTGTTACCATTCTCGAAGGAAGAATTTAAGGAGGCTATTATGTAGATGCACCCTGACAAATCGCCAAGGCCCGACGGATTCAATCCTGCGTTTTATCAAAGGTTTTGGGATCTCGCAGTATGATGTATATCGATAGCCCGAGCGGATGAATAATTTGCGTTTTCCTCCGTTTAGAACCACAAATATATGTATGATTCCAAAACATCAGAATCCAAGAACTATGAAGGATTACAGGCCAACTGTGCTCTGTAATGTGAACTATAAAATCCTGGCCAAGGTTTTGGCAAACCGATTGAAGAAATTGTTACCTCGGATCATCTCTCATGAGCAATCTGCATTTGTTTCAGGAAGGTCAATCATGGACAACGTCTTGGTGGCATTCGAAATAATCCATCATATGAAGAGGAAGAATAAAGGTAAACAGGGGGATGTGGCCTTTAAAATTGACATCAGCAAAGCCTATGACAAAATAGACTCGGCTTCGTAGGGATTATGTTGAAATTGCTTGACAATGATGGGTGGATCTCATGATGCTACGTGTTTCTTTGCCAGCAGTTATAATGTCCTGATGAATGGTAGGGAGGTAGGGCCAATTATTCCGAAACGAGGTTTGCGGCAAGGTGATCCACTGTCTCCCTATCTTTTTATCTTATGTGCTGAGGGGTTATCCTCGTTGATCAAAAGGGCGTAATCTATGAACTAATGCGATAGGTAAGCCAAGTTAGTAGAACTCCGTCCAATCAAGCTTCTCATATTCTTGGCAGAATGATAGTCCTGCTTTTTCTTTCGAGCTTCTGAGAGTGAATGTAATGTGATGAAGACACTTCTCCTCCAATACGAAGAAGCAGCTGAAAGCAAGGGGTAAACTTCTCACAAAATCCGCATCATGTCCATCGAACGCACGCCAACTCTGAAGAGCCCACCGCCATCCGTTATGGATGTATCAAATCCCCTCAATACCGGCAGTACCAAGCTCCCCTCATCATCAAAGAAAGAAGAAGATGGTATTCAATCATATTAAAGAACGCGTGTGGCAAAGAATCCAAGGCTGGAAAAACATACCTATATCCAGAGCTGGAAGGGAAGTGTTGATCAAGGTAGCTGCCCAATCCATCCCAACGTATTATATGAGTACCTTTATGCTGCCTACCTCTATTCTTGATGAAATTCAAAAGATGCTAAACTCTTTTTGGTGGGGATCGCGAAAAGATGGAAATGGTGGCATAAAATGGTTGGCATGATAATTATGTGAAGAAAGCAAATGGCTGCATGGGGGTTTCACAGAACTTTCATTGCTTCCAACATTGTTATGTCGGGAAAGATTACTGAAGCTTGCTTTTTCTCTCGATACTTTGCACAAGATCTTCAAAGCTAAATATTTTCCCAAAGAGGAATTTAAAAGGCCACTTTAGGTCTAACCCAAGTTTTACTTGGCTAAGTATTTCCATCTTCCCATTGTTGGGCCAGGTATTCGATGGAGAATAGTAATGGTACGTATTGATGTTCGACCGATCCGTGGTTGAGAGATGATCATAATTTTTGGGTACAAACAACTCAAGGAGCAGAACTAGATGGCTTGAGAGTTAGTGATTTAATGATTCCAAGTAGACTGGAATGGGATGTGGAGCTTCTTGAGGAACTGGGCTAGAGATGTTGCTGAAATACAATGTATGCCTTTGTCTCAATCCTTTGCTGCAGATCGACATGTCTGGCACTTTACAAATTTTTCGCGAGTACACAAAGGAAAATATGGTATCATGTAATTTACTCAATTATCAAGTGTTCATAGCGCCTTTCCTAGGAAGGAGATTGGAGTAACATATGGGCACTGAAGGCCCCTCCTTAAATTTCCTGTGGAGAATGTGTGTAGGGTTCTCCCTACTGCCGCAACCAGCCAAAAGGTATAGATGTTTCGCCTCGTTTCCTTTGAGATGAATGGCCTCGAGAATGCTTGGCATATATTTATTTCTTGCCCTTTTGCTATATCCTGTTGGTCGAAATTGAAGGTGTCTGATTTGATTACCTCTATGGCTAACACTTCTGAAAGCCTTGTAGAATGGTTCTTTAAACTGATAAAAACTCAAAACAAGGAGGCTATAGGAAAAATCGTTGCTGCAAGCCATTATATGGATTCAACGTGAACAATCGAATGGAATCCAAGCCTCATGAATCAAATAGAACTAGCTTTTATGGTTTCCTGAATTTTTGTTTGATCGATCTCTATTCAAGAGAGCAATTAAAACCGTCAGCTGCTTTCATACCTTCCCCTCGTTCAAAGAACATTGGCAACGACCCTCACCAGGCTTTGTAAAATGCAACATAGATGCGGCTGTCTTTCGAGAGGAAGACAAATCGAGCTGGGGAATTGTGGTTCGTGATTCACAAGGACTATTTCTTCATGCCGCCTCTCGGGCAGTGAATGGCTTATTTCAAGTCAAGGAGCTGGAAACTTGGGCTTGCGGAAGCATTGTCTTGACTGCTAAAATTAATGAGCAGTGATATTTGAAACAGACTCACTCCAAGTAGTTCAAGCTTTGCAGAACCGAGTTGCTGATTTTAGTGAGTTTGGTGTTTTGATCAAAGATTGTTTATCCCTTTTACAAGGAGAACCTTATTTTTCTGTGGCTTTTACCAAGAGGCAAAACAATGTTGCTACCCATATCCTTGCCAAAAATGCTATTAGACATGCTGATTTTATGGTATGGAATGACCCTCCTTTGGTCATCCAAACCAAATTATGTATTGATGCTATTAATTCATAATGCCATATTTTGCCTTGATGTCAAAAAAAAAAAAAAAAAACTTACAAAACATAGTATCAAACATAATACAAGCGAGCTGTAAAAAATGATAATAATACAAGCGTCTGAAAACACCTCCTTTTCTCTCAACTTCTCTTCTACCCACTTATCTTCTTTAAACAAGGAAGGGCGGTTTTTTTTTTTGTCATTCCCAGGGACGGAAATGTTAAATATTGGTCAATATTTTGCCGATATTTTGGTTATCGGCGGAGGTCAACACGTTATCCTCCATCGATAGTCGGTTGGAGGAAATTTCGGGCATTTGTTGCTATTTTCACCGATATTTCTGCGATTTATCGCTTTTTCACGATATATTTCCCCGATATATAGCAATTTTATCTGAAGCCTTAAAATATTTGATATTAGAATGACAAGGGTTTCGAACCCCCGACAAAAACCACCAAACTAGCTTAGCTCTGTTATTATATAATGCAAATTTTATTTATATTCTCTTTTATTATTGATGAATATTTTTACCATTTTAAGTTATTTACATTATAAATTTAACATTACCATTTGGCTTTTTTCATATTAATCCTTTCATATTTTCAAAAAATTTTAAATGAATAAAATTACAATATTTTTAAGTTGTCAAAAAATAATTTGATTATATAAAAATACTAAGATAATTTTAATTATAAATTAATATCGATATCAAAATATTCTTTCATCACAACTATCAACTTTAGAAATTAACACTTTATATAAAATATTTGTGTAAATAATAACAATAATTTATTTCTTATTTTAAAATGATTAAATATGTTTTAACAAATCGAAGCAAAAATAAAATAATTTTATTCGTTAATAAATAAATATAACTATAATTAAGAAATTTCTAATATTTTTAAACGTTAATTGCTATTATCATATTATTTAATTGATATATCTCATTTAATATTATAATTTCCAATATTTTCATTTTTTTTCATTATCTACATAATTTTCTTAATAATAAAGGAAAAAAGTAAAATAATATCTCTTTTAATATTATAATATCCGAATAATATAAAATAATAACATATTCAATTTAATAATTAAATGATTAACCAAATCATTTGATTTTAATCTTAACCTTAATTAAGATATAAATAATTTCTCATTATCTATATAAATAATATTCGTATCAATAATTATAAATGTGCTGAATTAAAATAATTACTTCATTCAATTATGGAATAATATTAAATTACATATTTAATTTAGTAATTATAAATTTAATTTAGTAATATTAAATAACTCTAATATGTTATTTTACTTATTTTTGGTTTAGTTTAAAAATTTTCAAGTATTTTCATAAAATTTATATAATTTTCTTCCGATATTTGTAAAAATATATCCAATGATATTTTATCATGCTTCCCGATATATCCGTAAAATCCAATTACCCATATATCTGTGTTTGCCGATATTTTGATCATTATCTATACCTATTTCTATCAATCTTTTTCTTAATAAAGTGGTATTCCACGTAGATTTGGGTTTTATTTTGTTTTTTGTGATTTCGTCATTTTATTGCGGCATTTTGTTTTGTTTCATAGTCTTGTGACGACGTTTTGCTTTTAGTCGTTTTGTTGCAACGTTTTATTTGCTTGTGGGCGATTCAAATGAGTAAAATATATTTGACTGATATACAAATAAATCACCATGATCAAGCAAGATGCTGCAGAAATGTTGAGTTATAGGTATTCTAGTTATTATAGTATAATCAAATTTGTAGGCTTTAAGATGATTTATTATGCTATTAGCTTGGGTGTTGTCTCATACTCTATAGTTTTTAGCAATTTGATACGTATGCTTTTATTGATATATTGTTACTTTGAATCAATAAACTTATTTCTTAAAAAAAAAGAATTATCAAACATATTTCTTAAAGCATAGACTCATGGTAAAGGAGACAAAGCAGTAACAGAGGTTCCACTAGTCCTTATAAAAATAAAGTAATACAACGATGTAATGCAAAGTAAATAAATAAAAACTTACAAAACATATTTAACAAATATTTATTAAAAAATAGTTCGTAAGAAAAGAAGTTTTTTTAGAAACAATATAAAGATAAAGATTTTGTGAGGTTTGGCTTAATCTCAAAAGCATTGTCTTTGGATTCCCCGGAAAGCAAGAAGAAAAGAAAAGAGCAGAGAAATGATTTTATTATGTTTGGATTGTTTAATAAAAATCTAAAACAAAAAAATCAAAGATACTTAAATTTTAGAAACTACATATTCTTAATTTATTTAATTTTATATTACCTAGCCAAAATAAATAAAATGTGTTTAAATAGTAAATAAAAATAATATATTGTATTTAACTCTATATTTTTATTTAATTTTCTTTCATTATATTTTTTCTCTCTATTTTTTTTCCCTTATATTTTCCTCAAAACCAATTCTATAAGAGGAATTCAAATAAGTATTTGAAAAAAATATGGATGATGCTTGGGTAACATTTTCAAAAGAGATATATGTGTGAACTTCTTTAATTAGAAATTGAGAAATGTGCATTCTATTTAGATTATGGAGTGCTAGTTTCATATTTGCAAAAGTGAAAAGAAAATAAAACAAATTTCATTCTTATTCTTAATAGAAGTACCATGGCTAATTAATAAAATCTATAATTATAATATCTGCCTAAATTAATTCAACCATATATTAAAAAGTTCATAGAAAGTAGATGAAAAAAAAATGTAACCTAAAATTCCTATCAATACACCCTAAAAACAATGGACTAACAAGTTGTGTCACCCATTCAACTTTGAGATCTTTCTCCATTGAACAAAAGGTTAACTTTTATTTGGTTGTTTATAACGATTTGACTTGATTTTATTAAGTCTAACCTACTAAGATTTGGAAGTTTCTCCAATTGACCAACCATTTTATCTTTCATTCACTTTGTTGGTTGAAGTTATAACAAGACTCTTTAATGCATTGTATATCCTTACATTGCATCAATTAAAGCGATATCATCATTTTGGTTGTTTTCCTATGAGGTTGTGAGATGAACATTTAATTCTATTTGGAATAGATTCAATTGTACGAGCGTGAAAGGCATCGACTCGATGTCTTTAACCAGAATGTCATTACTTGCTTTATCTTAATTTAACTCCTCCAAAATATCAGCAGACACTTGAATCCTCAGCCTCAAGCCATTTGCATTTTTATACGTTTGTAAAATGTGCAAAGATGATTAAAAAGTTAATTTAAATATAATTGATATTTAGGTATGTAAAATACATAATATATTGAAATCAAAAGAATATACCAAAGCACCAAATAAATTAACAAGATTTTGCATAATAACTATTAAAAAAAGAAAAAGAAAAAAGAAAAACAAAGAAGGAAAACACAAGATATAAAGAATTATAAATATATTTACCTTGACCTAACTTCAAAGACATCTTGATCATAGAAAACCATTTTTTTTGGTTCTCCCCAAATCCATTATCTTAGGTTAGCATAGTTATTATTGCATTGAATTGTATTTTTTTTCTTCTTCTTTAAGTTTTTGCATTCGATTCAAAATGCATGTGGATTTGCTTTAAGTCCAATGGAGACCAATTTATATGCATCTTGACTAATCTCATATGGTCTTGAAGTTAATAACAAGTAAATCCTTCGATAGCCTTAAGGGGCTCAAACTAATGATCATTGGGGAGTAAACCTATGATTGACCACTGAGATACCTCTCAAGGTAAACCCATTATCACATTTTACCTTTCTTTCGCCCTATTGAGAACCTTGAATTACTTCGCTCCTTACGCCATGGATCATAATGGGTGTATGCAAATTAATAATATTATAAATTTGATATAATGCTAGTGTTTAATAGAATATGATTATTCGATATAAAAGAATAAAATTTATTTGTAATGATAATCATTAGTGACAACAACATTATTGCTGCAAAAATTCAAACTTCTACATGAAATTAATGACATTAGAATAATAATTGTCACTAAAACATTTTTCCTTTCAAAGTGTTGCGGTGCCAAACTTCAGTGCCAAAGAATTAGAGGCAAAATTTTGTGAAATTTGTGTTATCATTAAATGTAGTAATAAAAATTCTTTTAATGGTAACAACATATTTATGTACTCAAAAAAATAGAGTTTTAGTGACGAGACTTGAAACACCGCTAAGGCTGTTTTTAATTTAAAACAACACTTTTCTTAAGTTGTCAAGTCGAGTATCATATCCTTGAAATGTGAAATTAAAGTTGTAGGAGAAATGGAAAGATCATGAAAATGAAGGTACTTTTATGGGGTAAACTCTTAAGCTTAGCTGTTTGAAAAGGGTTGATCAATCTTGTTGAAAACATCGATAAAGTTTAATTGAATTATGGCTAAAACTGATTAATTAAAGGATTAATTTTTGCACTAATGTGATTATTAGGCAGGCCTCAGCTCCTTGGGCCCTTATTTCAGTGAAATGACACTCATTCAAGTTATCTTAGTTAAGTTACCTGAATATAATACTGTCAACAAGGAGATATTTAGCATAACGCCTGTTTATTTTCCTTTAGTTATCGCATGATTATATATATTAGATTAGTACCCTTAAAGCTTTCTTCTTTTACTTATTGTAACAACCATAGCATTGGAAGCTCAAGTAGCGTTATTCAAGTGATAATGTTTTTGTCTATCATGAACTTTTTACTTCCGATAACTGTAGATGTCTGGCCACTTTAACTATTACTGATTAATCCTATGAGATCCACAATGGATTTGTAATAAAATCCTAGAGGGTCTAACATGAAATTATCATTAAATCACCAAGCTCAAAGTCATTTTATTGATACAAAAGAGGACCTATAGGAACCTCTTCCTCCTCCTCAACTTAAACTACTGTTCAAAAAAGCATGAATCAATCACCAAAACGAGTAGGGTTAAATGGTTTTTTTTCTAAAAATTTTAAAATATTTTAATAATCACATGACTAAGGTATCTTGAGGTTATTTTTCATCATCCCAGAAGAATCCTAGAACTACTTTTTTTTTGACAATAACCCTAGAACTACTTAAATAGCATAAAATTTTCTATTTATAAATTATATATACGCATGCCTTCCAATTAAACTATCATAGTTTTCTTTAATTACCACCTTTATCACCTTTATCCCTTGTTATTTTTTGTCTTTAAAGGTTAAACACCTCAAAAATCCTATCAGCTTTTCTAAGCTAATAATTAAAATTTAAGAAAAAAAAAAAAATTCTATTAATATAAAAGCATAAAAATCCTCATTATAAAAAGAACAAAAAAGAATAGAAAATTGAAATCAAAGGAAAACTAGCTAGCCCACCTTTCTTTATTCACAATGTGTAATATTCTGCTTGTCCTTCCACCACTCTGCATAAAGCAAAGTTTGCTACAAGCATGAAAGGCCACGTTAGAAGAACGTGAGCTCTCTGTCTCTCTCTGCCTCTCTCAAGTATAAGTGTCGCCATTTCGTCTTGGTCTCCTCTACTCCCACTTCAGCTCCATTTCCATTTTTGTCTTTCCTACTCTCTTCACCCTCTGAAATTCCAAGGGTTCAGCTTCTGGTATTCCTCAATGGCGCATTTTCCCACCTCCGAAGGACCGAAGCTCCTTCTGGGTCTCCTTCAATAGGGCATTGTCTTCCTTCCGGCGGAAGCCGAATCCTCCAAAACACAACGCCGTTTCGCATCGTCGTTCCACCGTGTCCCCGCCCAAGCCATCAAAATCTATGCCATTTAGGACTAAAATGGAGAGTTGTTCTGAGGATGTTGCAGAGGGAGAAGCGGAAGAAGAAAAAGTGAAGGAAGTAAGAGAAGAGGAGGGGCAAGTCCAGGAGAAGCGGAAGTTGGTGCCAAGAAATGGCATGATCAGGAGAAAATACTCAGAAAAGATTCCCTAACAAGAAACAGTACGCTGACCAGAAGAAGGGAGAAGGATGAAATTGTTTGCAAAACTTCCAGGAGAGATTGAAGGAAGATGTTCGCCATTACTGATCAAGGCTGTCCATAGCTGAAGAAGAGGCCCAAGAAGCTGCAGGATATGGTGGATGTAAGACAATTAATCTGTCTCAATTACTGATCTTTGATATTGATGAATATGTTAATTGGATCTTTCTTTTATGCTCCATTTGTAAGGTGGTACTAAGGAAAGGAAATTTAAACTTGGAGAAAAAATAAACAGGTTTAACCTTTAATAAATTAATGTTTTTTTGCGTATTCAAACTCATTTTATTTGTTATATATGACTATACTTTATTCATAAAAAGGATTAAAAAATTTAAAATGTAAAATTTTGATTGATATTGATTTTCTTATATTTTTTTTACTATAAAACTAAATATGAGAAAATTAATTTTCTTTTCCTAATACTTTAACGCGTTTTCAGTTATGCTAATGTCTCTGTTTGGATTCTTTGCAGCATCTTTCACCTGCCTTCAGTTTGCACACTATTACTCCAAGTTTATACAACAGTAGAGTGTAGAATTTCTTGACTGGTTAATTTTTGTTTGGGTTTCTGATGAAAATAAATTCAGAAAAAAAATACAATGAAAGAATGAGAATTTCATTTATCCCTTTGTAAATAGGTATTTATTGGTTCACTTTAGTTGCCTACAGGAACAAATTTCCTTGCGGGTTCCAATCACAGAAACATTCTCGAATTCGAATGTTAATCACTTTCCATTTGTTTTAATTTCAATCACTCGCCTAATAATTCAAGTTTTTGCTTAGATTTCTTTGGGTTTGTTTCTTAATCCATGCTACTAATTAATCACTTGATTCTATGGTCTTGCAGGTTAGATAAGATGGTAGCCATTGTGATGCTTCATGTATCTGTTGCAAGTTTGACTGAAGAGCCATCTTCAGTGTATCCACCAAACCACATAGAGATATATATATATATATGGTAGAGGAAAAAGTGAATGAAGGTTAATTTCGTTTATTTATTTTTGTAACCATATGGGACTTGTATCAAAACCCCAAATGCACATATGAATCAAAGAGTAAAAAATGTCTTTCAATTAAATCTAAGTAGTTACTATTTCTTTGTATTGTTTTTCGCTTGTATTGATAAGTTGGAGAAGAGTATTTGAGTTATCAAATGGGCAATCGGGACATGTATAAGAGGATTAATTGTTTTGCTTCATGGATGATCGTATATGTTTAGGGTCTGGTTTGGTTTGGCTTGAAACTCATTTTTTTTTTTGTTCTAAAAAACAAAGAAAACACACGAGAACACGCTTATTATATTTTGTTCGAAAACATAAAAAACACAAAAACAATAATTCTGTAGACAAGACACAAAGAGAACACCAAAATATTGTTTTGTGGTTTAAAAATATGAACCATACATGCCCTTAGATTATACTCTAAATGGATGATCAAGAGAATGGTTACTATACTCTAAATGGATGATCATGATAATGATTATTGAACTATTGAAAGTGACTCAAAAATAGGAATAAGCTATTTTAATAAGAGGACCATTGTCCCTATTCTATTAGTAAGGTTAATGGAGGACATTTGGAAGTTATCCTTAAGATTTATTTGGCTAAGAAAGGTATTGGTACTTATCGATTCAAGGATTTGGTGCTAAAAGTTCCTAAAGATGTTACTTTTATTAGATTTGAAGATTATTGTGATTTTATCCAATTGCCTTGTAAGGTTTCTACTTTGTAGTTTTTCATAAAAAATACCTTAATTGGTGAAATTCAATTATTATTATTTTTTCGTATCATTATTATTTGAATTTAATTGCATTAGAGCTCTTAAGACCAATGCCAGCCGCCCCATTTTCTCGATCTGCCTATCTTTACATGTTTTCCTGTTGCCCAGTGGTTTGATAGTTTATGTAAAAGCAACTCACAGCATGAGTTGATAAGTTTATAAATCGTGATAATATTGTTGGTACATTTTTGTTATGCAGTAGATATTCTCATCATATAATATGCTCTACACCATTATCAAATTCAATACAACGTCTAAAATTCCAAAAGAAAATCAAATATAAATAAAATTACTTTAAAACTTACGCATTATTAAATTATTTAATTTTTATATTGATGAGTTAAAATAAATGAAATTGGTTTTGTTTGTATTGATGACTAGAATTTTTGAATCAAAAGTTGAAGAAAAGATGCCCGTAAAACACGGACTTGTTGTGGTAAGTGCACTTTGCTACTGCCAAGAGAAATCACAAGTTGCTCACTCGCTCGGTCGTGACAAGTACTCGCTTGCCGCGACAAGCAAACGCTTCCTCGTCGCCTACTCAGCCACCTAGACAAGATCACAAGATTCTGATTCAGTTGCTTCCTTCTCCTTATATTACATGTGATTGATCATATTTCTACTTCTTTTAAGGAATTGTTATTAATTTGTATAATTATAGAGATTAATATGATAAAGAGGATTTATGGATGATTTTGTTGTGTTCATTGCCTTCCTTGTACATGACTTTTAGAGACACTATTTTGTATAGTCATGACACTTTCACTCTGGGAAGAGGCTGCTTGAGAAGCATTGGTGTTTGAAGAAAATGATGAAGTAATTTTTAATGGCTATGAGGCAAAGGCTTAAGATCTAGTTGCTAGAGGAAAGTCTCATAAAAATAGCTTTTGGGATACAAATGATAGAGGCAGATCGGGTCCAAAATTAGAAACAAGTCTTGCAAGAAAGGGGCACATTATTTTTTATCATATAAGTCACAGACAAGAATAAGGCGGTTGTAAACTGAAAGGAAAACAACCGATAATTCGCCTAAGCTAATGTTGTGAAGATGATCATAGTGATGGTAACCCTACTATTTCTAATGGCGAATCCAAGCCTTATGAGACCGTAATTTGATTATGGCTGTAGATCGCTTTCATATGTCCGGATGGGACCGGTTTTCAACATATGAAACAAAGGTCAAATGTGCAAATGATGGGTAATGACACTCCTACAAGATTATGTGTGCGTTGGTACAATTAGAATCGAGTTGTTTGATGGAATTGTCGAACGTTAGGTGTGAAGCACGTCCTGTGATTTGAAGAGGAATCTCATCTCCTTGAGTACTCTCAATTCAAATGGGTACAAGTACACTGGTGAAGGTGGAGCATTGAAGGTTAGCAAAGCTGATCTTGTTGTGATGAAAGGACATAAAAGAACTGCAAACTTATATATCTTTGGCTTCTGCACTACGCGATAGGTGATGTTGTCAGGGTCCTTAGTCTATGACAACGGTGATGTCACCAGATTTGTGGGTACATATCGTTTCTCAAGAATATGAGTGAGAATGGTATGATTGAATTGAGCAGAAAAGGACTTCTTGATGGTTAGAGTAATAGAAAATTGAAATTCTGTGAACATTGTGTCTTTGGGAAGCAAGAACGAGTCAAGTTCTCTAAGGGTATTCACAACACTAAGGGAACTCTTGACTACTTACACTCTGATCTTTAGGGACCATCCAGAGCGCCTTCTGACATAGGTGCTAATTATATGTTAACTATTATTTATGATTTTTCTAGGAGATTTTGGTTATTTTTCTTGAAGCACAAGATTGATGTTTTTTTCAATATTTAAGGAGTGGAAGATTATGATCGTAGAAGGCATATAAGAAGATAAACGCTTCTCGGGACCATAATGGTTTAAAGTTTTTTTCTTCACAGTTCATGCCTTCTCTCGTAGATCGAAGGCACGTTAGGACACCACACAATTGTTTGTACTCCACAACAAAAAATGGAGCAGAGCAAAATGAATAGAACCCTAAGTATAGAGAAGGTTCATTGCATGCTTTCTAATTCTAAAACTATTGAAATCATTTCCTGGGGTTGAAGTGGCTTCAACAACTTGTTTTCTCATTAATCGATCTCCCCTAGTTTCCATTGACAAGAAGACACCGATTGAGGTATGGTATGATACTCTTGCAGTTTCTCTAATTTGAAGATTTTTGGTTGTACAGCTTATGCTCGTGTTGATCATGGAAAACTAGAACCTAGCTATGTTAAATGTGTTTTTCTTGGCTATAAGAATGGTGTTAAAGGGGACAAGTTCTGGTGTCTTGAGACTCGTAAGATCATTGTTAGCAGGGATTTTATTTTTGATGAAACTGCTATGTTGAGAGATTTACCTACTAATGACTCTTGTGAGACAAGTCAGCATAAATAAGGAATGCAGGTGTAGCTACAGATTAGAACAGAACTTGCATAAGAGTCCACTCCTCAATCTTTGTCAAATGAGCAGGATGATTTTGGTTCTTCCTAACCATCACCACTACCACCACCTGCATCATAGTATAGGATTGCTAGAGACAGAGAGAGAAGACAAGTTACTCCACCAAAGATGTAAGGCTGATTTGGTTGATTCTACTCTAAATGTGGTAGAGGGTATTGATTCTTGTGAAGAACCCTACTTCACGAGAAGCAAAGTGTTGGGAGTTTTGGAGATTTAGCTGGTGGATGATTGTTATGTAGAAAGAGATGGAGTCTCTTCATAAGAATGGTACTTGGGACTTGGTGAAACTCCCTAAGGAGAAGAAAGTAAATACTGCAAATGGGTCTTCAAAAGAAAGAAAGGGATACCAAGAGTTGAAGAAGCTAGATGCAAAGCAAGGCTAATTGCCAAGGGTTATAGTCAGATTCCAAGTGTTGATTTCCCAGATGTGTTCTCTCCCGTTGTAAAGCATAGTGTTGTTGATAATTGACTTTTGATTTTATCAACATAGACAAAAAATTGACTGAGTTATAGCATAATAACCAGAAATTATTCAATCCCCGGTAGTCATGCCAAAAAACTTGTTTGACTGAATATATATAAAATCTGTTTTATGTTGTTTAGGTAATAATTTGCAATTTAAATTGGTTTTGGTCTAAATCACTGCAAGTGCACAGGTCATACAAGTAATAAAATGAAATTTTAAGTCTAGATATCATTCCCACAAGGATTGATTAGAAAATTTTTAAAGATTAATCAATTCTCATCATCAAGATCCTCACTATTTGAACTTACAAATTTCAAGATAGATTTAACTTCTAAATTAAAGTGAAATAAAGAGACGATGAAATTCTAAAATACATGATTAGAGAGTTCACTGGACTGAAATAACACTGGGAATGAAAACAGTGTTGTAATAATCACTTTACAAGTTCCAAATAAAATATAAAGTATGAGATATGAAACTTGGAATTGTCCAAGAGCAAATTAGTGTAGCAATGGATTTCCTCCTAACACTACACATCTATCTCGTACAATGGTCAAAGTTACTTCAGATGAATTGATCATTTTTTAAGATCTGACTCTTTTTCCTTTTCAGTACTTCACATCCATTTCTTAGGACTGGAAATTTCTTGCCCCCATAGATAGGATAATATAAGTTCTCTCTAAGATAATTGGTATCTCAGCCATCAATTAGACAAGAATTCCCTCTCCCCTTGATTAGAATCTCTGCTAACACAGGGTTAAGATTGTCTCTATCAATTGAGGTGAAATCTCTTAGAATCTGCTCGCTGCATCAAGAGCGATCATACGCCGAGAATACATTGGCCACGTCAGAGGGAACCTTGAAGTCGGAGGTTAGATCTTCATTAGTGATGTACCAAAGTGATCCAAAGAGTGCATTAGTTAAAATAATATTAGTGTAATTTACCCCCATGTGATTGCTTCTTGCTCTTAGGTAGTCCATCTCTGTGTCACTTAGAGGGATTCCTAGAAATCGGAAGCGATGATCTGACTCTTTGGGTACGAACACTATTCAGAACAGTCAATGTAGAATATGCCAGTCAAATCACTCTGGATTTCCTACCCAAAACATTTATTTAAAATGTGCAATCAATAATCCCGACCATGATTCTTCTAGAGTAAGCTTAGGCTGAATCTGGATCCTGAATAATGATGACTAGTTGATGAAATGAGATTCATTGAGATTGTAATCAAAGCGAAGACAAATGAATTCTGTTCTTGAGTCCATTGAAGTTCAAACATAAATAGAAACCCATTACATTCATCGGCTTGAATCGATTCGAATCACTACTCGTAAAGTAAAATCAAAACAATACAAAAAAAAGGAAAAAAAAAAGAAAAATATATACAATGAGACTTTGGCTCTCCCAAAAGCATAAAAACTTGATGAAGCGGTTGAAAGATTTGCCTTTTTCTCTCCTCTGACTTCCATTTATAGGCTTAGGTATTGGGCCTAAGCGAGGCAAAGTGCGTGTTAAAATCCAGAAAAATCATGCCCTCCTTGCTTTGTTGTCATGGCGATGTTGCGACATCATCATTGACATTAAATTGCTATCGTGGAGTTGAAATTTATTGGTGTCGCTGACATTGCCTTATTATGCATTTGAACTTTGATATAGTGCGATGTCACGACCTTTGGACTTCTTTGTTTGATCATTGCAAATGATGTCATGACGTGCTAACACGGTGCCATGACATTGGTTGGATTAAGTTCTTAATGACCACCTTAAGGCGATGTGTGACATTAATTCGTTAAACCTCGTCAATGTTGTGGCTGATGTCGTGACATTGCTAGTCAATGTCATGACATTGAGTTGGTCTCACCACCATCGCTGCTTTGGTCTGATGTTGCGACATTGCTAATTTATGCTCTTACAGTCTTACTCTGATGTTGCAACATTGAATTAGTCCTGTTGTCGATGTCGCGACATTACATTGATGTCTCAATGATGTTGTGGCTATGTTGCGACATTGGTCCGTTAAACTTTACCTCTAGGCTGATTTCATCTGATGTCGCGATATTGTTCAGCTGATGTCTTCATTGGTTGAGGCTTTGTTCTGATGTCGCAACGATGTCATGGTGATGTCGCGACATTGGTCAATTGATAATGCCACTTGACAATCCTTGCTAATGTCATGAAATTGAGTTGTGATGTCGCGACATTGAACATTTCAGTTATTTTCACTGTAGCCAATGTCGTAGCCGTGTCGTGGCGGTGTTACGACATTGGATACCTGATTTAGTTTGATTGCTAAGGCTACTTCTGATGTCGTGACATTGAGTTGTGATGTTGCGACATTGGTTTGGTGTCGCGATAATGTCGTGATGATGTCGCGACATTGGCATATTTTTGCCTTCCTTTCTTCAGCTGATGTTGCGGCTATGTCGTGACATTGGAAATCTGATGTTGCGACATTGGCCATTTTTCTGCACAATGCTGGTTTGTGCTCTTTTATAACCCGAATACTTCTTTTCCTTAATTTCCCTACAAAACATAAATCTAGGTGAAAGCTCCATAATTTTACATTAAAATAGAACTTTTAAGCACGAAATATACTTAAAAATGGGCTCAAAAAATAGATAAGTATTGGAACTCATCAAACTCCCCAAACTTAAGAATTTTAGCATCCTCGAGCAAAGAAAAGGTTAATTATTTGTCCTCGAGCAATAAAATTTTATTTTTAAGGACATTTTCACTTTAATCACCTTATATTCAAATCAACATTTAGGCCAGTAATATTTCAGTTGTGACATTAATTCTAATTAAGATTCATTTTCAAAAAAATCACAAAAATTTTCAATTTAGATCATTGATACAACATGTAATTCATAGTTAATAAGCAGATATAGTTTCTTGGCATGAGGTGTGTTAGTCTTCCCTTTATGACTAATTTGCGAGTTAGTTAGCTTTATAAGGGTTCTTATGCAGAATGATATTTCTTCAGAGCAATTTAGGTCCCATAGGCTTGTTGGTCATATTATTCTCCACTAATGTAGGCATAACACAACCCTTAGAATCAAATAGGTATTTTGAGCTTGTAATGTATGGCTAAGGTACTTAGGTAGGTAACTAGACATTTAAGGTTCACATTTACCCAAATTGCATACATTTTCTCAACATTTTGTCTTCACTGATCATCCTATTTTTATGCTAAAATAGCATTTCAAGCACCACCAAACTTGGTATGGTGCATTTTTCTGCATTTTCTCCTCTGTGGCTTTTTCTTTTCCACTGTTATTTTCAATTCTGCTCTTGAAGCTCTTTTTTGTTATTTTGTTTCAAGTTTGGCATTGTGCAATATTTTACCTTTTTAAGCTTTCTACTACCCCTTAACAAGCTTTGGGTCAGCAACTCCTATACCAGTTGGCATTAGGGTGCTAGGTGTAGAACACTCCTAAGGACTTAATTGCTCAAGGTCAGTAGGCTACAAGGTAAAACTCACTTCTCCTTAAAACTATCATTCTTTCTCAGCTTCTCAATTTTCTATTATGCACCTCCTTTAGTACAACTGTTCTCAATTGTTTTCCTTTCACATCCTTAATTTTTCTCCTTCATTTTAATTCAAATTTGTACTCCCCCAAACTTATCCTCTTAATCATTTTTTTTCATTGATCTGCAGTTTTGGGTAAATTTAGGGTTCTTTACTATAAGGTTAGACTTAAGGAAGATTTAAGGTTATTCTTTGTGGTTCTGATGATGATACTGTCATTATGCTCTAAATAGGTACTAAGGTGTATTCATATAACATATCAAAGGGTAGGCTTTTAAAGTCCCAAACGAGTTAAAGGATGGCTAAATCATTTTAATTGGTTGTAATGTCTAGGATTTAGCCTTGAATAATAATACGACAAGTTACAGGACCCTTTGAGATTCTTTGATAGTAAGTCGATAAAGTATTCCTAACGAAGCACAATTAGTTTTTAAGGTACTTAAGACCAATGTGTTAATTTAGTCATTTTCTGAACTGTACTGTTCAATCAAACTAGAATTAATAGCCTTATCAAACTTACTCTCGATTTTAGTTTTTTAGAATCTGAAAATTTAGCTTATCTATCCTTGACATCACAAAACCCAGTTTTAATTTTTCAGCCTATTTGCATTTCACAGTTTTGCTTTGTTTGGTTTAAAACATATCATTGTTTTATTGTTTAAATTTATGGTTCATTTTGATTAATCAATTCAGTTCACTTGATCGACAATACGCAACATTTCAACAAATTCCTCAGTCATCAAAGAAGCAATTTCAGCTCCCTTTAGAAAATATGCATCAAACATCCAAAAAATTTCAATCACAGTTCTACTCTACAACATTTTTACATTCAACACATTGAATTCTCATTTATTTAGAAAAACAAGCATCTCATATTTATTATAGATCTCGGACATGTAAAATTAAAGAAATAAGAAAAAATAGAAAATTACGCATACAAAATTGGCTTGCATTTTTATTTATAGAGAGAAAAATTAATGAATGGATTACAATGAATGAGCAATATAAGAGAAAAGATAGAGATATGGAGGGATAGAGAGAGAGAGAGAGAGAGAGAGAGAGAGAGAGAGAGAGATGAGATACAGAGAGAAAGATAGAGAGATATAGAGCCTATTTTTTTTCTTCTTTGGTATTTTGAGGGCTTAAGATTGATAGGTTCGAACTTATAACTAGCATTAGAGGGTGTGAATTCAGGGATTGAGGATTCTGGTTTTCCAGTTGAGCCACCTCCACCCTTGTCAAAGAGGTACCATTCTTGTGTTCTAATGTGATGCTTGATGAGCTAATTTTGCCTTTTCTCAATTGAATTCAAGGATAGCTCAAGCTCACCCTTGGCTTGAAACATTTTTATCATGTTTTGTTTCACCAGATCAATGCTTTTTATCCACAGTTTCTCTCTATAGTTCAAGAGACTTTAGCTCTTCATCCCTCTTTTGTATGGTAGCTTTGATTTCCTTCTAGCGTTCCTTGGGAGTACTGAGCTTATGCCTTCTAGAGCAGGTTCTGTTCCATTTCTTTTTCCCTAATCTCCATAAACTTGATTAGCTCATGCTCTCTTTTCAGTTGATTAGTGACAAAAACCCTTTCCCTCTCTTTCAGCTCAGCCCTTAATGCTAGCTCTTCTTTCCACTCCTTATCTCTTTGCTGGAGAAGTGTTGCTAAGTTTTCTTCTCTTGTTCTATTTTCTATAGCCTAATTTTCCTATCTCCATCTTAGCTCTTCCTTGAACCGCTCATCTCTCATCTTCATTTCTTCTCTCATCTCTGTTAGGAAGAGAACCTTCCCAGGAATTGTCTCTCTTGCTCTTTTGCTCTTCTCTTCATTTTTACGCTTTGTTTTGAGTAGGCATGCCCGACCAGGGGGAGAGCCGGTTTCTCACAGGTACTCTTTGAAGCCCCCTCAGCCCCCCCTCCTCAACTGCAAGGGTTGCCTCCCTTACCGGTTCTTTAGTTGTTCTCTTTCTCTTTCTTACTCTCTTTACCTCTTCAACTTGTGCTGGAGTTTTTAGGACTCTAGTGAGAGTGAGAGGAGAGGCTCTTGGGCACTTTTCCTCTGTCTCGTTGAATGTTACACCCCCCTTGTTCTGCAGAGAGTAATTAAGGCGGGGTGGGGATGTTCCTTTGAGTACATTCTCAACGTAGTCCAGAATGGATTGTTCCACTATCTTCCCCACATTCAGACCATACCCCTTGACCAGTGCATACAAGAGTATGGCACAGTCTTGTCTCACAGTTGACACATGCTTTGAGGGGGTGAGAACATAGTTGACAAAATAGAACCATACCTTATTCGCCTCAATCAAATCACCTCTATCGATGTAGGCATTACAAATGGTTTTGGTCCTCTACCATTGTCCAAAACCATTGGTAAGCTCTTTGACGATTTCCTCAAACCTCGGGCTCTCCTAGAGCTGGTCATACTCTGTGCACTCACCCACTAGTCTTAGCTCCAAGAGTTGGGAGATGGCCCTTTCCCTGAGGATCCATCTCCCACGACCTCTTTGCAGTCAGTTCTTACACTGCGCCCAGTTAGTGTAAAATTATTTTACTAGATCCTTTCCCATGGCTCCCTATGCTGGCTCATCTTCTCACAGCCCCATTGCTCAATTTCCTCTTTGAATGGCGACATTAGCTGCTTGAAGCCTTTTTCCTCCACAAAGCCCTTCTTGGCCAGATGCTTCTGGAACGCTTCTACTCCATTGTCGGAGTAGAAGGTTCTGGCTTCTCCTTCTTCCACCATAACCTCTATCGCGGTTTCCAGGTTCTCCTATTGTTCCGCACTCTCCCCTAATACTTCTACTGCAATTCCCAACACTTATTACGGGTTTGGAGAGTTAGGGTTCGACATGGTTAGGCTTTTTAAAGAAATTTGAAAATGGTAGGGCTCGAAAGTTTGAGAGATTAGGTTCGAGAATGAAAATTTCTCAAAGTGTTCCTTTTATAAGTGGGCTGCCCTAACTGTAATGTCGAGACATTGGAGTTGTGATGTTTCAACATTGGCTTGATGTGTGATGATAATAGTGGTGATGTAGTGACATCGCTTAGAACCTAATTGACTTCACCTGATGTTGTGACATTGAAATTGCTATGAGGTTAATGTCGCAACATTAACTTGATTATCGCGACATTGTAGGTTTCAAAGTTGAGAAGCACTACGGATGTGGCGACATTGAGCTGATGTTGCGACATTGCTTCAAGTCGATCTTGGTGTTGCTCTTCTCGTCACGATGTCGCGACATCGAAGTGTTAGGCAGGTGTCATGACATTCTGCGTCGTCTTCGCAACATTGAGAAGGAGTTTCTTTTCTCAAGTAGAAAATTTTTACTTGTTTTCCCCATTATTTATCACGATTTCAGTTCATTACTCGTAAATATAAGTCTATCAATATTAACATATATTTTCAATTCACTAAATTCGAATATATTATTGTGTGAAATTTTCACACAACTATTCAACAAAGGGACAATGAAGCTACTATGTAATTTCCAACTCAGATAAATTACACTCCACAGTACATGCATCATTTTCATAGAATAAGTAATGGAGTTAACTCTGCATAACTCAATCTGGTTGGAGATGCTTAAAAAATGACCTTCATATATCCTTGCAGCTTCATTATCTTGACATTCATCAGATTTTGATTAAATAAATTACAAATAAATTCTAACAAGACTAATCTACTTCTAAAATATTCAAAACACACTGAATTGAAAAAAGTCACTCACGAAATGGAAATTACTTAGGATTTGCCTCCATTAGTGCTCATTTTATGTCTTTTCAACTGGGCATTCTTTGTAAAATTTAATACTCATTTCAGAGCCCTTCTATTGATCTCTTTAAATCTGGGACTTTTCTTCATTTGGTTTCCTCTGAGTAGCAGCTTGACATCGACCATTTACTTTGAATTCATCTCAAAAATTGGTTTTTAGTGTCATTGCTCCAAAAGGGGTAGGTGCAACTACTGTCTTTGGACCACTCCACCTTGACTTGAGTTTTCCTAGAAAAAGTTTTAGTCTGGAATTGTACAATAGGACTAGCTCTCCTACTTTGAACTCTTTCCTCAGGATCTTTTGATCATGCCACTTTTTAGTCTTATCTTTGTAGATCCGGGCATTATCATAGGCTTCATTTCTCAGCTTTTCCAGTTCATTCATTTGGAGTAGTCTCTTCTCCTTAGCATCTTTGAAATCACAGTTCAGTTTCTTGATGGCCCACATAGCTTTATATTCAAGCTCAAGAGGGAGATGACAAGGTTTTCCAAACACTAACCCTTATGGAGACATTCCAATGGGATGTTATAAGGTATCTTGTAAATGTGGTGCATTATCTAAACTTGACTACTAGTCTTTCTTCTTTGGTACTTCTTGATCTATTTAATATGTTCTTTATCTCCATTTTAGATATTTACGCATCCATTGATTGAGGGGTGATAAGCCAATCCATAACATATACGATTATATCCACTTATTAGTTTTGCAAATAGTTTGTTTCAAATGGCTTCCCTCATCCTTAATGATTGTCCTTGGGGCTCCCAGAATCTACTCAGATATTTCTTTGGAATAAACCTCTGAGTGTTGGCATCATTCCTTAGACAAGCTATAGCTTCCACTCATTTGGATACATAGTCCACAACTAGGAGAATGTATTGATTTCCAAATAAGGGTGGGAAAGGTCCCATAAAATCTATCCCCTATACATAAAAAATCTGCACCATCAGGATTCCCTATAGGGGTATCTCATTTCTTCTTTTTATATTGCTCATTCTCTGACATCTATCACAATGTTTAACCCATTCAACACAGTCTCTGAATAGAGTAGGCTAGTAAAAACCTAATTAGAGAATTTTCTGGGTTGTTCTTTCTCCTATAAAGTGTCCTCCATATGGTGATGCATGATATTTATCAATTATTCCACCTTGCTCATCTTCTGGCACACATCTTTTGATGATTTGATCTGCCCCTCTTTTAAACAACAGTGGGTCATCCCATATATATACTTTGGCATCAGTTCTCAGTTTTCTTTTCGGCTGGTAGATAAAATTTGTAGGCATGATTCCACAAGCTAAATAATTAGCAATATCGACATGCAATTAATTGGATTGACACCTAAACAGATTTTCTCATCGGGGGAAATTTTCTTTTATTTATGTATCTTTCTCTTTGAAGTAGGTTTTTTCCATTGGCGGGTGATCCAGCTATCACATTGTCACTTCCCTTATTGTCCTTGATTTCTAAATCAATTTCTTATAGTAGTAGTACCCACTTGATCAGTCTTGGTTTGACATCTTTCTTTGCCATTAGATACTTAATTGCTGCATGATGACATAGGACCTTAAAATATATGGTCTAAATTTTTCACAAGCAAACACCATTGCTAGCATCTCTTTTTCTGTAGTTGAGTAGTTCTCTTGTGCCTCATTGAAGGTTTTGTTGGCATAGTATATTGCTTTGAAAATTTTCTCTATTCTTTGTCCTAAAACCTTTCCCATTGCATAGTCATTGGCATCACACATGATTTCAAACTCTTTGTTCTAGTTTGGTGTTGCCATGATGGGAGCTATAACCAATCTGGATTTAATTTCTTCAAACACAGACCTACACGATGCATCAAAGTCAAACTTTGCATCATTTTCTAACAATCTGCGTAATGGTCAAAGAAATTTTTTGAAAGTCGCTTTATAAATCTTACATGCAAAAATCGACATGCCACACAAAAACTTCTTATCCCTTTTATCGTTGTAGGTGGAAGTAGAGTTTTTATGACAGAAATCTTAGCTTGGTCAACTTCTAGCCCAGTTGCAGAAATTTTATGTCCCAAGACAATTCTTTATGTTACCATGAAATGGCATTTCTCCTAGTTCAGAGCTAAATTCTCGTCTTGGCACCTCTAGTCTGGAGTCTCTAAATTTTTAGGCAATGCTCGAAAACCGGATCCATAAGGCGAGGGAGTCATCCATAAAAATTTCCTGGCCTCTTCCACCAAATGCGAAACATGGACATCATACACCTTTGGAAGGTGGCAGGAGCATTACATAATCCAAATGGCACCCTTCACAAAAAGCAAGGTGCCAGAATAAAGTAGTTTTTCTTCTAGTCCTTAAGGGCTATGACAATTTGATTATAACTAGAATATCCATCAAGAAAACAAAAGTAAGGGTTTCCAGCCAACTTGTCCAACATTTGATTAATAAAGGGCAAAGGATAGTGATCATTTCTAGTTGTTGTGTTCAATTTTCTGTAATTAATGAACACCCTCCATCATGTCACAGTTCTTGTTGGAATCTTTTCATTTTTCTCATTTCTGATGACTGTGAATCCACCCTTTTTGGGAACCATATAGGCAAGGCTCCCGAGGGCTTTGTAAAGATTACATAGATAAATCCTGCATTCAACCATTTTAATACCTCATTTATGACAACTTCTTTCATCATTGGGTTCAGTCTTCTTTGATGTTCAATTGATGTTTTTGCATTCTCCTCCAGGAGGATTTTATGCATGCAAATTGAAGGACTGATCCCTTTCAAGTCTTCTACTAACCAAGCAATGGCTTCTTTATATTTCTTGAGAATTCTGATAAGTTTTTGCTCATTTTCTATTGTCAAGTCAGCTGCTATGATTACAGGTTGTGCTTTTTTAGCTCTTAAGAATAATTCCTTAAGAGTTAGCCCTTTAGAACTTTTTTTCACTTCTTGTTCCTTCTCTTCACTACTGCTTGACTTTTTTGCATTGATTTCTTTTAGATTGAGTACTATTTCTCTAATTTCAAAATTGGAATTAAGATATTCATCATAATGAGCCTTAATATATTGGAAATTCATCTCATTCTCATTCATTGAATTTTGGTTTGTACAATCATGGATAAGTTCAGGACTGATGGGAACAAATTGTTCTACAATCTTACTTTCAGCATTGTCACAATCATATTGTTTCATGCTTTGATTCAGATTGAAATGTCTTGCTTCATCTCCTCTAGAGTTTTCTCCTTTCTTAACATTTATCAGCGGCTCTGTGGCGGGAAAGGCCTTCCAAGCGTGATGGGACTTGTGTGTCTTCTTCACGCCATAGCCCAGGGTCATAGTTATAGAGTAAAGCTCCCTTGAGCTCAGTCTCTTCACTATAGATAATGGCATCAAGTTGATGCTTGACCCTGAATCACATAAAGCCTTCCAAAATTCAAAATTCCCTATGATGCGGGGATGAAGTAAAAATTTGCTGGATCTTGCATGCTTCCAAGGTAAATTCTTCTTAATTCTTTTGCGAGATGGATGTCATGCTCACCACTTATTCTTTAGAAAATCTCCTCTTCTTAGAATATACTTTAGAAACTTTGCATAATTAGGCATCTGAGCCAATGCCTCAACAAAGGTATGTTTATCTTTATATTCTTGAACATATCTAGAATTTAGAGAGCTTTGCACTGCATCTTTGCTCTTTCGACCTACGAGGAAATGGAATAGAGGGCATATATGCTTGCACCTCCTCTTTCTTCTTCAAGTTTCTTTCCTCTATTGCTTGTTCTTGCTGCACCTTTTTCTTTCTACTTTCTTTAGTCTTTTCTACTTACTTTTCTTTGTTAGTCTTCCTCTTTTCATCATCTTTTCTGTTTTCAAACTCTCTGCCACTCCTTGGAGTCACTGCCATACAGTCCTTAGGATTGTTTTTGGTATCATTTGGGAAGGCATCCTTTGACCGGTTCTGTATTTCTAGGGCTAGCTGCCCCACTTGTGTCTCTAGATTTTATAGAGATGCATTTGTATTGGCTTAAAACACAGTTGTGTTTTCCTGGAATGCTACTATCTCAACAAACTTTTGTTCATGAATGTTCAGCAGTTTCTTGTTCTCTCCCATGAAGCTCAACATTTGCTCCTCAAAAGACTAAGACCTCATTTTGCCCTAATTCTCAGCTCTATGGCTGCTCTACTGCTGCTGTCCCTAGAGCCTTATGGAGCGTATTGCTATTGATAGTTTTGTAAATGTCTTTGACCTTGTTGTGCTCCATCTCCATATGAGAAATTCTCATGGTTCCTTAGTGCTAGTGTGTAGTGGGTTGGAAGGTTGGTGTTAGGCTTGAAATTGTAACTTTTGTTTCCACCCACAAACTGAGCCTCACTCCGCTAATAAAGGGACCCTCATGGCAAGTCCCTCATGAGTGGTACTCTTCTGCTCATTTCCTTCCATTGTTTCCACTTCATACTTGCCCAGATATTTCTTACGTGGTTTCCAAACTTGTTCATTAATGCATCTGACTTTGCTTTTTATGTGATCATCCTATTTAACTCTATTACACCACTTCTTCCAGTTTCTTTGCTGCTCCTTCGGAAGTATAAGATGGGCTATAATTCTTTGCTTGGAAATCTTCAATAAAATTTGGTTGGCCTCTTGACACTTTTTCCTCTTGAATGCTCCTGTGGAGCGCATCTATGATCCCCTTGGAGGTGTAATTCATGGCATGGTAAAAGATGTCCATCTGTGTGGTCAGATCAATGCCATGCATTGGGCATCTCTTTGACAACCTCTTGATCTTTCCCAGGCATTGTAAAGGCTTTCATCTTCTTGCTTTAACACAATAATCTCTTATCTCCTCTCTGAAGTGAGAGTAGGAGGGAAAAATCTACTCATGTATGCCTCTACCAGCTCCTCCTAGTTGTTCATTGATCCATAAGGCAGTGACTAAAACCAAGTTGCTACCACATCTCTTAGTGAAAATGGAAAGAGCTACAACTTTATCACTTCAGGTCTTACCCCATTCAGTTTCATTGTGTTAGCCATTCTTAGAAATCTACCCATATGCTCATTAGGGTCTTCACTGGGATGACTAGTATACTGATGTTGCTGCACCATCTAGCTCGAATCCTAGTTTAGATCACTACTCTAATAAGAAAACTAAATAAAAAAACAATCTAAAAAAGTGGAAAATAAAAATATATACAATGAGACTTCAGCTCTCTCAAAAAGCATAGAAACTTGATGAAAAGCGGCTGGAAGCCATGCACCACTCCCTAGGAGCTTCTATTTATAGGCTTAGGTCTTGGGCCACACAAAAACAAGGCGAAAAACAAATTACGACATTGAAAATCTGAAAAATCCTGCCGTCGCCTTCTTTGTCGTGGTGATAATATTGACATCATCATGACATCGAAACTATTATGTCATGGGTTGACTTTGGTGTCGCGACATTGGCTCATTGTGACTGAACTTTGATGTCGTGCTAATGTCGCGACACTAGACTTTCTGCTATGATACTTGCAACTAATGTCGCAACATTAGTAACCTAGTGTCGCGACATTGGTCAGTTAAGTTCATAATAACCACCTTAAGCTGATGTCATGACATTGCTATGATGTCGCAACATTACTATGATGTTGCGACATTGAATTTCGACATTGAGTTGGTATGACCACCTTGGCTTCTTTGGTATGATGTCGCGACGATGTCGCGACATTGCTAATTTCGGCTCTTACATTCTTGCTCTGATGTTGTGACATTGAATTAGTCTTGCTGTCGATGTCGTGACATTACATTGATGTCTCAATGATGTCGTGGCTATGTTGTGACATCGGTCCGTTAAACTTTACCTCCAGGTTGATTTCATCTGATGTCGCGACATTGTTTAGCGATGTCTTCGGTTGAAGGCTTTGTTTTGATATCATAGATGTCATGGTGATGACGTGACATTGAACATTTCAATTCTTCTCATTGTAGCCAATGTCGTAGCAGTGTCATGGTGGTGTCGCGACATTGGATGTCTGATGTAGTTTGATTGTTATGGCTGCTTCTGATGTCACGACATTGGTTTTGTGTCGCGATAATGTCGTGATGATGTCGCTACATTGGCATATTTTTGCCTGCCCTTTTCAGCTGATGTCGCGGCTATGTCGTGACATTAATAGTGATCATCAAGACCCTTTCCACCACAGGTGTTGTGACATTAAATCGTCTTAGCGACATTGGCCCTTTTTACGCACAATGAATTTCTATCGCACTTTCTAATGAATACTGCTTCTTTTCCTTAATGTCCCGCAAAACATAAATTTTGGTGAAAGCTCCATAATTTTACATTAAACTGAACTTTTAAGCCTAAAATATACTTGAAAAATGGGCTTAAAAATAAATGAGTTTTAGACTCATCACATAGTTCTATTCGAACTTTGCTTAATATTGTGGCGATGCATAATTTTGAGCTTGAGCAGTTTGATGTAAAAATTTCTTAACCACGAAGCAGAAGAAAGATATCTACATACGGCTACCTAAGGGTTTCGTGGGTTTCAAGTAAAAGAGGATTATGTGTGTTTGTTGAAAAGTCCCTTTACGACTTGAAATAATCTCACAGAGCAATTATGCAAGGGTTTGGCTTATTTATGATGTCCCACAACTTTAGAAGATGCACTTATGATAGTCGTGTCTACTTTAGAAGGTGTGATGATGAGTCGTTCGTATATCTACTCTTGTATATGGATGATATGTTGATTGCAACCAAGGATAAAGAAGAGATTCGAAGGGTCAAAGCCCAACTTAGTAGAGAGTTTGAGATGAAAGATTTGGGAGTAGCAAAGAAGATTCTTGAGATAAAGATTCTTAGAGATAGACAGGTAGGCAAGTGGTACCTAAGTTAGAAAGGGTACATTGAGAAAATTCTTTATAGATTAAACATGTAGAATACTAAGCTTGTTAGTACAACATTAGCAACTCTTTTGAGGCTTTCATCCGCTTTATCTCCATAGTGAGAAGACGATGTTGATTACATGTCTTGAGTTCCATATTCTAGTGCAGTGGGGTCTCTCATGTGTGCTATGATATGTTATCGTCTAGATGCTCATATGCTATTAGATGTTGTTAAGCGAGTATGACTAAGCTTAGATAAAAAACATTAGAAAGCGAGTTCAATGGATATTCAGTACTTGCATGGTTCTTTTGATGTTTGTTTGCATTTTTTTTTTTTTTTGGGGGGGTGGTGTTTGTGGGGGTGGGTGAGAGATGGTGTTATTGGTATATTGACTTTGATTTTCTAGAGATCTTGAAAACAGAAGATCTTTTACATGGTATGTGTTTACTATTAGAGGTTGTGCTATAAGTTGGAAAGCTACTTTGTAGACTACAATTGCGTTGTCGACTATTGAGGTATAATTTATAACTATTATGGAAGCTTGTAGGAAGCTATTTGGTTGAGAGGTTTGCTTGGTGAGATTTGTGATGATTTGCAGACCATTACAGTCTTTTGTGATAGTCAGTGCCATTGTCTCACAAAGTCGGATGTTTCATGAGAGGACAAAGCCGGTGGCCAAGCACATTGAGGTCATTGCTCATGGTGACATTGTTGTTAGTAAGGTTAGCACTCCTGATAATCGTGCTGATATGATGATTAAGACACTTCCAATTACAAAGTTTGAGCATTGCTTGGACTTGGTTGGTGCTTGTTGTTGAGTTTACCCTTTGGGGCTTTTGGTAGAGGTTGGTTGTTTCTTATCGGAGATTGATTTTTTCGTTTTAGTTCCTTTTGTGGAATTCACGTCAAGGTGGAGATTGTTAGTGTTGGTGACCCAATTCTTGAGCTGAAAAGTTAAAGGAAGAAAAAGGTAGTCTAGAAACAGGGGACTTGTTACAGCAAGCGTATGCTCGTTGTGACAAGCTGGTAGACATCCGCAGTCACTCACTTTACGACTTGTTGCTCGAGCT
Organism: Tetrastigma voinierianum; assembly: GCA_016808115.1. NCBI lineage: Eukaryota > Viridiplantae > Streptophyta > Magnoliopsida > Vitales > Vitaceae > Tetrastigma > Tetrastigma voinierianum. Next base: position 2,841 of record JAEQBH010009334.1, on the reverse strand, counting down.
ACTAAACGCTGCGATAAGCAAACACTTCCTCGCACAACATCGCGACAAGGAGTCCGCGCATTCTACTGCTTCTCTTGCCGCCTTATGTCTATTTGGGTTAGGACTTTTATACACACATACACATAAATATATATATGCCTTATTTTTATTTGGGCTGGGGCTTTTACACGCACACACACACACACACAAATATATATATATATATATATATATATATATATATATATATATATATATATATATATTGTGTTTAGAGGTTTTGAGGAATATGAGATATGATAAGATCCCTTGTAACTATATTTTTCTTCTCCTCTTCTCTTCTCCTTGTGCCATCTTTGATATAGTCGATTTATAGCTCCTCTACCCATGGTTTTTCCCTATTTGGGTTTTCCACAGAAATCTTGGTGCTTTGTCTTTTTTGTTCCTGTTTTTATCTACCTTTATTTTCTAATAGGTTGGAAGTAATAAATAAATATAATATATCATATTTAATTATATTTTTACTACCCTTAAATTTTTTGTTCTATGATTCCACCCAATTTTTTTCCATTGCATTATCCATTAGTTTTGTTGGGAAACAAGCACAACTTAAAAGTTGATTTTCCACTTTTACAAATATTGGCTATGTTAGCCCAATTGAAGCTTTCTCTTTTGTACTACCTAATCCAGTGGTGGAATAGGGTTATCTAATTTCCTTGGTGTTTAGTTTGTATTATCTAATCCCTATGTAATAATAAATATATCAAATAATTGTGACATAATAATATTAATTACTTACAACACATAAATACTTAATACTCATAACTTAGAGCGTGCCAGCACCACCTCAATCGATCCTTCAAGCGGGACCCATTCATTCATATTTAAATTGAAATATGAGAACAATGCACTTAATTACAGTCCGTAAGAGTTTGATCACGACCCTCTTACCATAAATTACACTTTTGAGCTATTTAGGCGATAGTCGAATTAATTACAATTCTTTTATACAAATTACATGCTAGAATTGGCTTGTCCCTAACACTTTTACAAAAAGATTTATCAAGGTCACATGTCGGCCCTCTTCAAAATCACGGCCTCGTATGAGTGCCGTCCACCGGTATCGACCCTGTACCTATAAGGGTTGTCCCATAAAGGGTGAGCCACGCCCAGTAAAGAATACCTCCTACAAGGACTACTCCTTACCTAAGTGCACATGCAATGTTCACTCAACATTTCACAATCACATTCCAACAAGAACATGCCAATTCTATATGGAATCCTATATGCCAAGCCATGAAATGAGATGTGACTCATCATGTACCATTAGCGAGTCCTCGGCGGCTCCCTCACCGCAGCTGGCCATGTGTGAAAAACCATCGTCTGCACATCCAATGATCATTTCAAAACAAATTTCATTTGTTTATAAACCAAAAGCTTTTTGGATGATTCATCACAATGATCATTTTACTTTCAAAATCCATCTTCCTTTATGTGGGTAGAGGATTTTGGTGTCATACTTAGTAGGCTCAGCTAACTTGAGACACTTTTCTTTGTCTTTCACTTAGTTAGGGACTATATGACTATAATTGGAGGTCTTTCACCCAAGGGGATCTATCTAACTAGCGTGCCGCGCATATTTTCTTTAACATTTTTGTCATCGTACGAGCTACGTTGGACGTTGTCCCATTGTCGATCCGCCAATCAAACACAAACACGGTGTCGATTTGCCTGCATGCACTCAGACCCATTTAATGCCATGTCCCCGTGCATATGCAATGCAAGATGCCATTGCATGCCATATCATGTCACATGCACAATGAATGCTACATGGACAATTCAACACATGCATATCACTAATGCATCATGGACAATTATATCTATATGCATATAATTTCCATATATCATCACATTCATGTCAATATATCATGCAAGCATATATCAACATTTACATTCAACATGCCATTCTATGATCAAGCAGTGACACACACAAAAGCAAGCCATGTAATGGCCATTGCACCTAGCAAATTCATCACACGTCAATACGTTGGAGCACACATATTGACTTCGACATAATAAATGTAGTCAAGTAATGACACTTCCAAACATGTCTCACAAGGCCTCCAAAGCAAGCCACAAACATAAAATCGGGTCACGAAACCGACCCCAACCTGGCCATGGCAGGCCAGAATTTCATCCCCAAGCTCGCCTAAGCATAGCACGCCTCAGCTGGCGAGTGGTTTACTGGGTGACCGACGCCTCGCTGAAATACTAGAGACTGTCTTTCCATCCCGAGGTTCGCCCTAGGCGTGCTGTGTCACGCCTGGCGGATGCCCTGCGCCTAATGGAGCCCCTTTCACCTAGGCGTATTGCCATCTTCATGAGAAGACACACCTTGAGGCGGGTGGGGTTCGCTTAGGCAAAGAAACCTTGTGCGAACTCAAAATCCAGTTTTCTTCGTAAAACCGGCCCATGCTGAAAAACCCTCTTTTCGGCCCAAAAATGGAAAGTAAATAGTGGAAAAGTCCTTACCTCTAGGCACGTGATACATGGGTAGGAAGCCTCCAAAACTCGAAAACTTTGATTTCCCGAAATCTCCCATCTTGGATCTTTAGCGAAATCCCTCTTTTCAGGTACCCACGAGTACCTCTCGTCGATGCGATGGACTTTTGTTCTGGCATGGCAGGCCCGCGGAACTCCGTAGATCTTGGAAGGAAGCTTGGCTCTCCTCTTTCCCTCTTCTCCTCTCTCTCTCACATGAACCAATAGGAAATGGGCTCTTTTTTCCCTAATTCCCCTTTTGTCCCAACTTAAACTTAAGTTGGATGTGTGGCCCATGTCGTGCCACGTGTCCATCCTCGT